>JAABOM020107175.1:0-66478 GCA_011800125.2 Solanum clarkiae
TAGTTGTTTTTATGGATACTCTATCCTTTTGTTAGACAATATTATTTTTATTTTGGTTTTTGTGGATGTTCTTGTTGGATAATGTTTTTACGTTGGTTTTGGATATTAGTTTTGTTAACTATTAATTTTAAATGTATATATATCAATGTTATGTTTTCATATGTTCATCCTTTTCTTTGTGTTGTTACTTTGAGGACAAAATATTATCATTCGGTGGGGTGGTGGAAGTTATGGATTAAGATGAAGTCTGAGTAGCCTCAAGTCCAAGGTTTTCTTGCCATGTTTTTTTTTCCTTCTGGATATTTAATTTTCTGTTGAACCAGCATGTCTTAGGAAGTATAGATAATTTATAAATGCATAGTAATGTTATCATTTGGCATATATATATAGTTCTTAAAATTTTCTTCAAACTTTTGATGCAAAATTGGATACCCTCAAAATTTTTGAGGTTATGATTATTGATGCATTCATACATTTTTTTAGTATCTGCAAAACGTTTGTTTTGATATTGTGAAGGTAAGCTGAGACTGAAAGTAGTACCTGTGAGTCTATACTTGATTGTGGATGAAATTGACATGTGTGTTGTGAGCCCATTTTGCTGCATTCATGCATCTTGTATGGACCCAGAACTTGCCTTGTCACTCTAAAGTTGGTTTAGTGATGTGGTGGATATGGAAGGGATCTTAGGCCTTTGTTCCTTGAGTGAAACCACTTTTAGCCTAAATGACCCACTAGATGAGTAAGTGAATCCCTTGTTCCAAACTTTTGAGCTTATCATGTACTCATTCTTTCTAGATACTTTGCTAGCTTAACCTTGTTTGATGAAATGCCTTCATATTGGCCCTATTCTATCATTGAACATGTAAATCTTGATTGAGGCCAAAGGCCTAAGTTGAGGGTGACTATAGTTAGTGGCCCTGGTTTGAGGCATAGATATTGTGTACTTCACCTGAGGCTAAAAGCCTAAGTTAAGGATGGCCCTTATTGTGAAAAAGTAATAATAATAAGGTGGTTTGTTGGGAAATTAAGAAAGAAATGAAAAAACATGAATCCAATGAAGAAAAAGAAAAGAAAAGTGCCTTGATTTGAAATCAAGGCTAGCTAAAAAAGAGAAAGAAAGCACTCGAGAAAAGTTCAAAACAGGAGAATAAGGGTGAATTGGTTTAAAAGGTCTATTATAAAAGCAAAAAGTATTGGTTAACATGGTTCAAGGATAGCTTTAGTCACTATTTGCCCAAAATACCTCACCAAAGCACCCTGAGCAGATGTTACAAGCCTATAAGTCCTAAAGTGATCTACCTCAACTTTATCACCAAGCCAGAAGATGAGCATAGAGGCAAGCCTATGGTGTTATTCAGTATAGATTGAATTTTCGTTGTAAGAGTGAGAATGCTTCCTCAGTCCCTGAATTCTAAAATGCTTTTGAGTGATTAGAAGGGACTTCTTTCTAGTGATGGCATTTGTACTACTTGAGTAGCATATGACTATACTAGTGATTGTGGATAGTTCATGCTCCTTAGCTTATCATAGTTGCATTACCAAGTATCTCATTATGTTCATGTTTGCTAAATAATTGCACAATCCTATTTTGAATATTGTAGTTAGGTACCTGTATTAAAGGAGTTGATATATACATGCCATTAACATAGTTACTATGTATTTCTCTTTGTCTGTGTAGATTGAGTAATCACTTAAGGACAAGCAACAATTCTAAGTTGAAGGTGTTAATGTGCTATCAAAATACAACACATTTCGTGCCTGAAACAAGGGATTTTGTGTGTTCTTATAGCGACTTTTTAGTTATTTGATATTTTTTTTGTTAATCTTGCGGAAAAGTTAAGTTGGCATAATTTTAAAGAAAAGTTACAGATTTTGCAGAAGCATAGACATACGAGCCTACCTACGAGTGCTTGCTCACACTATAAGTCATAGGTTGTATCATAGCAAGAATCAGAGACCAAAAATCAGAAATTTGTAAAGTGAAGGTCACCCCTACGAGCCTAGCTTACGAGTCATAATACATACTACGACTCATATTGGTAGACTCGTAGCAAGAATCAGAGAGCCAAAATGTTAGATCAAAAATTGAAGACCAAGACTATAAGACAAATATATGAGTTCTAGCCTAAGTAACGAAGCAGACTTATGGGTCGTACCTGTTTAGTCCAAGATACCAAGAACCTGATACGAGACCCCTAACCTACGAGTCCTAACTACGAGACTTATCAGTTGCCAGCTGTCTTTTCTGTGCAAATTCTAGGGTTATTTTGTAAACACTATATATAGCTTAAGTTAGGTTTTTTAAAAGAGTTCGACCGGTAGACATTTTCACATTACATTTTGAAGATTTTCTTAGGTTTTTAGTGTAGATTATTGTTCTCTCTTGGAAAATCCATTTTGGGGATTGCAAATCTCGCCTTGTACTCGATATTGATCAATCAAGCTTGTGGGTTTGCAATTTTTGGTGCCTATCTCCTTCATTGTTATTGGTGAAACTCTTAACTATGTTTATTATATGCGTTCTTGCATGTTTTGCTTTAGCCATGAGTAGCTCAGTATCAACAACTTGGGGTTGTGAGAACCATTGGTAGTTGACTTGAAATAACCTAGTTTTCTTGCATTTCTATGATTAGGGTTTGCATGTATTATCTGATTCCCTTCATTTTTATTGTTATTTGGTAGTGGATAATACCAAACCCCACCTACTATTATGATCCCGACCAAGGTAGTGACGAATACGAAAAGGGAAGTAGTTGACAAAATTCTATTGATGTGTTCCCGTCTAATCGACCAAACTGGACCAATGGGAGGTTGATTGGGACTATTGGTAATGGTTAGTTGGCACGCCTTGATGGTCAACCAAGCGCCATGGTAAAATTCGACCTTCGCCTTCACAAGAGGGCTAGAAAAACCTAAGTTCCCATCCTGCGTGAGACTCACCAATTATAGTTATGTATCTAGAGTAGTCAAGTCGACGAACCATGGGGAACACAATTCCCAGGTTGTCCCAAAAATTGAGTGTTTCCTTTCTTTTTAATTAGTGTCACTTTATTTTGTTTTTGAATCAACCCCCCCCCCCATTTAGAGATTGCAGTCATAAATACTAGAAATGATTAGTAGTGAGGTCTTGTAGTCAAAGCCCTCTATTCCCTGTGGATTCGACCCTAACCTCAGTTAGGTTAATTACTGATATCAACTGCTTTTTTATTGGAGCGTGACATCATTCAACAATCAGAAATTATGGCACCATATTCGGGGGATACAATAAGGTTTTAATTTGATTTCACTATTAGTTTGTTCTAGTGTTGATTTCTAGAGTCTCCTAATTTTATTTTTTCTGTTTGTTTTTGTTACTTTATTTTAGGTACCGGTTGGCTGGTACTACGACTGAGAAAACGTAGTACATTGCAAATGACTTGTTGGAAACTTTGCAGAGGCGCGCCCTATTTTATGAGAAAGAGTCCGCGAATCCCCAAAACCATCTACATAATTTCACTCAAACATTGAGAGGGGTCCTTGGGACAATACACCTTATTGGGAGGCCATGGCTCTTCAGGTATTCCCCATGACTCTCCGGAGTGAAGTTGCAGAATGGTGGTCATTTCTTCCACCTGATGTTTGCTCTAACTGGGGGGGAGTATAGAGAGTCTTCCTCATGAAACTCTATAGAGATTCCAAGAGGCAGAGGTTACAGTAGAACATCTGTAATTTCAAAAGACTGCCAAGAGAACCTTTACTAGTGGTCTAGGAAAGATACAAGCACCGCCTGGCAATGAATCAGAACTATGGTTTAACTGATGATGAGTTGGCAGCTAGCTTCTACCGAGCATTACCCTTTGAAAACAAGGGTAGGATGACACATTGTTTGGAGGAGTCTGTTGGGAGTTTGTAAGATGACCATTTAATTAGATCATTGAGAGCATGGACAAGTTACCTGTAGTTGCCCAACTCTATTTAACCCTTCAAGAGCAATCCGAACCACCTGTTAGTTCATCTACGCGAGCCTCAAGTAAAACCAAAAGAGAAAATGTTGTACATTGGATGAGGTTATCTCACCAGCATTATATTACTAATAAGCTGACCCAGATTCAGCATATGCTTGAACTAGTCCTGACCAAGGTCAATTAGCAATATGACATTTTCAGGGAGATAAATTTTGATCTCCTCAAATGTAATTACAATGTGGAATAACAAACTATATCGATGCAAAGTCTAGGTGATAGGATTGAGCAGCTCGCTGAGCAACTTGATACAGTGCAGGATGAACAAAGGAAAAGTAGAAGAAGCAGTGATGGAGCCCATCAGGAAGTTTGATACTCATGAAAGACTGAGTCGAGCCCAACGTTAAACAAGGTGCTTCTTGGGAGGCAACCCAAGTATTTATTTTTTATGATTGCTTTATTTTGAGACTTTTTATCTTATTTTATTTGTTGATTAGTGAGTCAATAGTGTGTTGTGATTGTTGAAACTATGAATTAGTTGTATCAATTGGCATTTAGGTGCATTTCAGATAATAGATTGCAGGATTAAACCAAGTGTTGAAGAAAGGATAAATTAAGTTGGATATTGCTCATACAAGCAGGCCTACAAGTCATAGTGAATGTTACGACTCATAGTCATGCCTCATAGTGGGAAACAGTGAGTACCAGAAGCTGGTACACCCACTATGAGCCAACCTTATGATTCTAGGGTCCCCTACAAGTTGTAAGTGGGGTTCGTAGCGTTCATGTATGAAATTGAAATTTTCCTAAGTATTGGATCTGCTACAACATCGGGACCTACGAGTCATATGTTATCATATGACTCATAGTTGGGGTCTCGTAAGACTATGCAGCAGAATTTCAATGGGTAGACCATTGTGAATGCTAAGAGACCGACATCTTTTGGATCTTCACGTCCCTTCATGAAGAGTTCCCTTTCTTTTTATAACTCACCCCATGATTCCATTTCACTAATACATGCATATTCACCTTTCTCACCCATTAAAATTCCCCAACAAGAGAATCGAACATTAAAGAACTCTTCTGGTTTTTCTCCTCATAGTTCATTCACTAAGTGATCTGGTATATTCTCAAAATTAATTTTGGTTTATCTATGAAAAATTCCTTGTTCTCAAAAAATCCCATGCAAAAGTGTCTGTTATATTTTGGAGAATGTGATATACAATTGTATATGTCCTTGTAAATGGTTGAGTCTTAAATCTTGTCCTTGTTTGGTGAATTTGTTATCCAATGTTAATACCATGTGCGTGTGTTGCTTATTTCATGGATCATAATGAACATCACGTGGGAATGAAGATATTGGGTTGAGGGGTGGTATAGTTTTGTTGTCAGTGTGCATTGGTGCTAATAATTTTAAAAGAATTTTTAACTGCTAAGGAGAAATTCATGCTTTGTTTTGATACGATTGGTACTGATGAGTCTTTATGGTTTACTGTTGTATTGCCTATTCTTTTTAGGTGTAACCTTTAAAGGCTTCTTGGTTTGTTGTTGGTCATTGTGGAAAGATTAGCGGCACCCTACGGGCTCTCTGTTTTCTACCATGAGGACCCACTACAGGTTGTAGGTCTCTCTACGAGTCATGGTGGTCCTTCGAAGAAGGCAATAGTTACCCATGGTGCCTTAACCCTTTTTATGTGAGATTCACCTACAACTCATTACACCAGTTACGAGTCGCAACAATGGTCTTATGACCCTTATCTGAATTCTCAAAGTGTCTCTCGAATGTGATACGAGCAAAGACTACGGCTCATAGGTAACCCTCTTATCTACACCTAGTTTATGAAACTCTGGTCCTTTTTTAGTCTCTTTACTTAAGATATTTTATGGTTAGTTGCTTGATTATGTTATGAGTTATTGTGCTGATATAAAATATCAGGTTGCTCAGGCTTCTAGCTGTAATGATTTTGCAGAGACAACGTCTTCAAGAGGACAAAGAGTTTTTTCCCCATCCCCCAAACACCAACTGAGGGATGACACATATGAGGGTGAGAAATCTACTGAAGAAATGACTATGCACCCTGACCCTAAGGCCAACGTGCTCTTGATACAATCACAATCAATCGGAGTACCCAAGGAAGTGAATAGACCCTCCTAGTCTGATGAGAAGGATGAATAATATGGTTTAGATGATGATGACTCCACTCCTGATCTGGTTCTTTGGAAGTATCTCAGACTCACCCAGAAGAGACCACTCCTCCATAACCAACTGATTCATCCTACACAGTCACTTGCACCGATCCACGAAACACTAGATGGTGTGTTCCTAGAATGAAAGAGATCTATGATAAGGGACTGGAACTTAAAAGTCAAGGGAGGCTGGTGCGGAGATTTCACAAGGAGGTAAGGTTGAAAGACTCATGGCTGAAATGTGTGCCGAGTTTAGAAGCTGACATTGACGACCATATATTTGGATAGTTACCACAAGTACTGGGGAAGTATGCTCCTCACTTGGTCCATGAATTCTATGCTTCTTATTATGCTACAATACGTGGAAATCTTCCAAAGCACATGAAGCCCATTGATGCACCATAATTGAGTAAAGTCATGGTCAGGGGTGAGAAAGTCAACATCTTAGTAGAGACTACTCGAAGTGTACAATTCGAACCAAATTACAGAGCCCTACACTCTAAAGCAGAATATGACCATAGGATGGAAGACATGAGGAAAGAAGTTAATCAAAATGATGTTGGGCTGAAAATGGAGTTATTAAGATGGATAGCAGGCCATATTTTCGAGGAAGGTGTTGAGTTGATATGCGTTATAGACCATGCCATGCATATTTTGAAGGTGCATCTCTCATTTAGGGAAATATTTTGGTGGTCTATTATCTAGATGCACTTCAATCCCACATTCACGAATAATGTGATCACATTATAGATGGTCGTGTTGTTGGTGAGGATTTTCGCAGGGTATGAAATTGACTGGGCTCGAGCTTTGGCAAAACAGATACACGAGTTAGCAGTCCGCACCTATCAAGCATTACAATTCCCCACTCTGATTCATTGATTATTCAAGGAAGCAGGTGTATTGGTTTCTCTTCACTTGGACCCTATGTAGAGGCCTTGCTTACAATGGATCCCAGCCTAATCAGTGCTGATGAAAACTCAATCGCCCTATATAGAGATATCCCACCTCCTATCCCGGAGCCATTTTCGGTTAATCCTCAGGTTCTAGGTTCACCTACAGCTCCTAAGGGCACTACTCTGGCTACTATAGAGCCTACAGCGACAGCAGAGATCGAGTCTACATCACCTACCAGCATTTCAGCACCAGCAGTAGCTATGTTATAGGTTGACCCTCTTTTCTCTGTTGCTTCTTTTTGGGCTTTACTACACAAGGTGGCTATAGTAGAGGGCAGGCTGCGAGAGTTATCAACACAGGTCCGGCCGTTGATTGATCGGACTATTTGGGGCATCGAGGAGAGGATGAGGGCATTTGCCAAAGATTTAGTTGATGATAGAGTCCGAGCGGTTGATGCATGGGTTGATGCCTTCGAGGCCAGAGTCTAGAAGAGGGTCGAGTGTGCTAGGCCTACTAACACAAGTGCAGTGACCGATAAGTTGGCCAGGTTCAAGGTCGACTTATTGCAGCTATTGGCAGCCCCTGTTCCAGCCCTAGAGGTAGCACCGGTAGGTGATGAAGCATTTGATTAGCTAAATTATTGTCCAGACACCCACAGGAAGAGGCCCCTTGAGCATGCTGATCCAGAGCTGACCCCGAAGAGGTTGAGACCTGAGGAGGATGAGCCTATACCTAAGGAGGTGGTGCAGGAGTCTCTTTTGTTGGTGGGCTATTTAGAGAGAGCGAGAGAGAGAGCACAACACACCCCATCTGGAGAGGGTACTTCAGAAGAGGAGGAGAGGCAGACTCAGGACCCCGCAGACCATCCCGAGACTGGTGTATGAGCACCATGTTTTTTGACCACTTTTAACGCCAAGTCTTACCTGTTTTTATCGATACTCTATCCTTTTGTTAGAAAACATTGTTTTTATTTTGGTTTATGTGGATGTTCTTGTTGGATAATGTTTTTACTCTGGTTTTGGATATTAGTTTTGTTAACTGTTAATTTTGAATGTATATATATATCTATGTTATGTTTTTTTATGTTCATCTTTTTCTTTGTGTTGTTATTTTGAGGACAAAGTATTATCTTTTGGTGGGGTAGCGGAAGTTATGCATTAAGGTGAACTTTGAGTAGCCTTAAATCCATACCTTCCCCTATTTTTTATCTCTAGGTTTTCTTGCATGTTTCTTTTTCCTTGTGGATGTTAATTTTTTGTTGAGTCGTCATGTTTTAGGAAGTATAGCTAATTTTTAAATGCATAGTAATGCTATCATTTGGCATATATATAGTTCTTAGATTTTTCTTTAAACTTTTGATTTCAAAGTTAGGTACTATCAAAATTTTTGAGGTTGTAATTATTGATACATGCATACATTTTTGAGTGTCTGGAACTGATTGTTCAGATATTATGATGGTAATTTGATACTGAAAGCATGACCTTTGAGTCTATACTTGATTGTGGATACAATTGCCATATGTCTGGTGAGCCTATTTTGCTGCATTCATGTATCTTGTATGGACCCAGAACTTGTCTTGTTACTCTACAGTTGGTTTGGTGATGTGGTGGATATGAAAGGGATCTTAGGCCTTTGTTCCTTGAGTGAAACCACTTTTAGCCTAAATGACCCACTAAATGAGTAAGTGAATCCCTTGTTCCAAACTTTTGAGCTTATTATGTACTCATTCTTTCTTGATACCTTGCTAGCTTAACCTTGTTTTATAAAATCCCTTAATATTAGCCCTGTTCTATCCTTGAACATGGGAACCTTAATTGAGGCCAAAGGTCTAAGTTGAGGGTGGCTGTAATTAGTGGCCCTGGTTTGAGGCATAGATATTGTGTACTTCACCTATGGCTAAAAGCCTAAGTTAACTGTGGCCCTTATTGTGGAAAAGTAATAATAATAAGGTGGTTAGTAGGAAAATTAATAATAAAAGGAAAAATCATGAATCCAGTGAAGAAAATGAAAAGAAAAGTGCCTTGAGTTGAAGAAAAAGTAGAAAAAATGAGTTTGAAATCAAGGCTCAGCTGAAAAAGAGAAAGAAAGCACGCGAGCAAAGTTTAAAACAAGAGAATAAGGGTGGATTGTTTAAAATGGGTGGATTTTGAAAGCAAAAAGTGTTGGTTAACATGGTTCAAGGATACCTTTAGTCACTATTTGCCGAAACTACCTCACCAAAGCACCCTGAGCCGACGTTACGAATCTATAAGTACTAAAGTGATCCACTTCAACTTTATCACCAATCCAGAAGATAAGCATAGAGGCAAGCCTATGGTGTTAGTAAGTATGCATTGAATTTCAGTTATGAGAGTGAGAATTCTTCCTCAGTCCTTGAATTCTAAAATGCTTTTGAGTGGTTATAAGGGACTTCTTTCTGGTGAAGGCATTTGCACTACCTGAGTAGCATATGACTATACGAGTGATTATGGACGGTTGATGCTCCTTAGATTATCATAGTTGGATTGTCAGGTATCTCATTATGTTCCTGTTTGCTAAATAATTCGACAATCTTATTTTGAAAATGGTAGCTGGGTACCTAAATCAGAGGAGTTGATATATATAGCCATTAGCATAGTTACTATGTATTTCTCTTTGTCTATATTGATTGAGTCTTTGCTTGAGGACAAGTAACAATTCTAAGTTAAGGGTGTTGATGTGCTATCAAAATTCAACACATTTGGTGCCTGAAACAAGGGATTTTGTGAGTTCTTAAAGCAACCTTTTAGTGTTTTGATGTGTTTTTGTGTTAATCATGCAGAAAAGTTATGTTAGCATGATTTGAAGAGAAGGCTTTTTTGAAGCATAGGCCATATGAGCCTACCTATGAGTCGTAGCTCACGCTACGGGTCGTAGGTTATTTGTAGCAAGAATCAGAGACCAAAAATCAGAAATCTGTCGTAATACACAATACAACTGGTATAGGCGGACTCATAGCAAGAATCAGAGAGCTAAAATGTTGGACCAAAAACTAAATACCAAGACTACGAGACAAACATATAATTCATAGACCAATCAACGACTCATACCTATGGGTCATAATAGCTCAGTCCAAGATGCCAAGAACCAAGGGGAGGTTGACTGGGACTATAGGTAATGGTTAGTTCACACGCCATGGTGGTCGACCAAGCACCATGGTGAAATTCGACCTTCACCATCACAACAGGGCTGGAAGAACCTAAGTTACCATTCTACATACGATTCACCAATTATAGTTATGTATGTAAGGTACTCAGGTCGACGAACCGTGGGGAACACAATTATCAAGTTGTCCCCAAAATTGAGTGTTTCCTTGCATTTTAATTAATGTCTATTTTATTTTGTTTTTGAATCACAACCCCCCACCCTATTTAGAGATTGTAGTCATAAATCCTAGAAATGGTTAGTAGTGTAGTCATACAGCCAATGCCCTGTATTCCCTATGGATTCGACCCTAACCTCGGTTAGGTTAATTACTGATAGCGACATCTTTCTTATTGGAGCTTGACCATCACTCAAATATCACCCAGTGAAGATAATGTTATGGTCGATGCTTTGAGTATGGTGTCTATGGGTAGCCTAGCTCATGTTGATAGTAGGGGCGAAGAGGTGGCTAGAGAGGTCCATCGGTTGGCTAGATTAGGGGTTAGGTTGGAAGGGGTTGATAATAGTGGAGGTATTGTTATTGATGGTTCAAAATCTTCCTTGGTTGATGAGGTGAAAGCAAAGCAAGACCTTGATCCCTCCTTGCTAGAATTGAAGGCCTTGGTTAGTGATGGGAAGGTGGAGATTTTCTCCCAAAGTTGGAGATGGTGCCCATAAGTATCAACGTAGGTTATGTGTGCCTTGTGTTGATGGCTTGAGAGAGAGGATTCTTGATTAGGCTCATATTTCTTCCTATTATATTCACCTCATTTCTACCAAGATGTACAGAGATTTGAGGGATGTATTTTGGTGGGGAGGTATGAAGAGGGACCTTGCCAAATTTATTTCTAGTTGTCATAGTTGCCAACGAGTCAAAGCCAAAGATGAAAGGCCAGGTGTCCTAACCCAAGACATAGAGATTCCTACTTTTTAGTGGGAAGAGATTAATATGGATTTTGTGGTTGGGTTGCCTAAGGCTAGAAAGGGTTTTGATTCCATGTGGGTTATGGTTGATAGGATGACAAAATTGATTTATTTTCTACCGGTTAAGACCACATATAATGCTGAAGATTATGCTAGGTTGTACCTTCATGAGTTGGTAAGGTTGTACGGGGTTCCCTTATCCATCAAATCGGATCGTGGTGCTCAATTTACTACACATTTTTGGAGGTCCTTCCAAAGGGGTCTTGGTACCAAAGTTAAACTTAGTACAACCTTTAACACTCAAATGGATGGCCAAGCCGAAAGGACTATCAAAACACTTGAGGATATGCTTAGGGCTTGTGGATTGGAGTTGAGGGGTAGTTAGGATGATCATCTTCCATTGATTGAGTTTGCCTATAATAATAGTTATCATTCTAGTATTGGTACGGCTCCTTTTGAGGCCCTCTATGTAGGCATTATAGATCACCAGTTGGATGGTTTGAGGTTTCAGAGGTGGCTTTATTGGGACAAGATCTAGTTATGGAGGCTCTTGAGAAGGTTGGGATGATTAGAGAAAGATTGAAAACAGCCCAAAGTCATCAAAAATCCCACGTCGTTGTGAGGAGAAGAGACCTTGAATTTAAAGTTGGTGATTAGGTCTATTTGAAGGTTTCACCTATGAAGGGTGTGATTTGTTTTGGTAAAAAGGGTAAGTTGAGTCCATGATATATTGGTCCTTATAGGATGATGAGGGTTGGTAAGGTAGCTTATGAGTTGGAGTTTCCTAGTGAGATGGATTTAGTCCATCCAGTGTTTCATGTATCTATGTTGAGAAAATGTGTGGGTGACCCGAATGCTATTGTCCCGTTAGATGTTGTGGGTGTTTTTGAGGACAACTTGACTTATGAAGAGGTTCTAGCTGGAATCTATGATAGGCAATTGAAAATTTTGAGGAACAAGGAGGTGGCTTCCGTTAAGGTCCTTTGGAGGAACTAACAAGTCGACAGTGCTACATGGGAAGCCGCAGCGGAAATGCAAAAGCAATATCCTCATCTCTTTCATTTTACTCCAACCTAAGGTACTACTTCTAACTCCCCTATGTGATTTCAATTCTCTTGTTTCAGCCTCTATGTCATTTACATGCATTCATGTTTATTTTGAGGTGTTCATAATGATTTTTACACTTATGTTGAGACTTTTGAAATGATGTTTAAGTGCATTGTTGTATAATTATGTGGGCTGAAATTATCTTGTTTACGTCTCTCATATACATTTCTTTGACATTCTAGGACAAATGTTTCCAAGGGGGAGACATTGAAACGACTCCAAAATGTGCCCGAAAATGTGCCTCGGTAGAGCCTGGAAATGTAATTCCCATATATATTTCAAAATCTGTATGTGATTTCGAAAATACAACCTTATATTATTGATTAGGGGGAAGAATTGAGCGGGAATTATCTCTAACTCCAATTTTAGAGTGATTGTATAAAAAAATAAAATTTTAAAGTGTCAATTTCCAGTGAGGTATCCGTGTTGCTAGCGTGACGTGCCTATTTGTAATTTCTGCCTAGTTTTTCTATCTCGGTCCAAGACTTTTGGGTCATGGGCCTAAGTATTCCCATGCGTGAAAATACCTATACATAGCCATATTTCACTCTCATATCATTCAAGACATTCCCCAATACTCACGCTAACATTTTAACTATTATTTTACTCAAAAATAAAGTATCTAAGTCTCTTCCGGATCTTAAAGATTTCACTCAAGATTTAAGTCTCCATTACAATCTTCACCAAGGAATTCTCCAAATTCAAGGTATGTGGGTTTCATTCATGGGTTCCTTTCACCCATGATACACAAGCTTCCTTTTTATTTGAATTGCATGATTTTAAGTTGATTTACATATTGGTCTTACTTACTATGAATTTGACTATGAACAATGTTGGGATTTCATAAAATTGTGACTATTTTAGCATGCTTTGACCTATGAATCTAAGATCTATTGTGGCATTTGATGAAGGCTTTTAATGTATATTGCTTGAGGGTGTTACCAAGTATTGATAGATGATTTTACATTGGATTTTTGTGCATGATTTCATCCCTAAATTGCATGGAGTTACACTAGCTCTACACATCCACCAAGTGTTTGATAATATCCGTTTATGGTTTCTTGAGGAATTGAAGGTCCAATGCATGCCTTATGAGTTGAATGACTTTATTATGAGAGGAACGTATGTATATGATATTCTCCTATATCGTGTTGGAAAATGACCATGCCCCACTCCGGGGGATTATGAGCCCTAGTAACCATGTTGAGGGGTTTGTACCATGATAACCTGGTTGAGGGGTTGGTATCTCAATCACCAGGGTTTTTAGGGTGAGACTATCCACCAACCAATTGAGGGGTTGGTACCTCAATAGACTATGAGTTTTATAATGATGGTCTCTTCTTGTACATGTATTATGTTTTATGTAAGCATGCTTTACTACAAGCATCATCCATGCATATCATATTGCTATATGCTTATTCATTGCCTATGCTTATGCATTTCGATTATGTTGCTTATTTGTTATTGCATTGGATTATACATACTTAGTACATTCAAATGTACTAACACAGACTCTACGCTTACATGATATTACCATGTAGGGACTGGGGCACCACTTGATCCTCCTCCTCCACGGGGCTAGTACGATTCCTCTCAAGCTAGTTGGTGAGTCCTCTATTCCGGGGACAATGTCTATGTTCTTATACTATGTATTACAACTCTCTTTCTTTATTGTATACTTTGACTATGAGGGTGAGTCTAGTTGCTTGTCTTGGCCCTATCTAAGTTCTATGTTTAAAGGTGTTGTTAGAAAAGTTACGTAATTATGCTATGAGCCTTGGCTCTTTTTTTCTTGATGTTTATGTTATGAGAGTTTCCCCCTTACTCCCTTTTCTCTTTTTTCTAATCTATTAATGTCATTTACCTGTTTTTGTGACCAAGGATGTGGGATATTATGTTAAGAGTCTTATTTAGAGTCCCTTCGGTTCCCTGTTCACCGTATCACATCTAGCCCCTAGGCTTGGATCATGATGAGTCAGCTTAGTTCACTTTCGTTTTGATTATTGCAAACCCTTCCCCTTCGAGGAATTGAGTTTGTTAACCACTTGAATTGCTTATTGTGAATTGGTCTTGAGTCTACATATTCCCTTGGTTTCGACCCTAACATTGGTTAGTCTATATATCTTGACAACAATCGATTTATCCTCTAAAATGGAGGTGTAACTCGGGCGAGATCAATGATTTTGGCATCGTTGCCGGGGAATACGGCTATATTTAGTTGAATTCACTAGTAATTGAAATTCTCGTGTTAAACTTTAGTTCCCTTTGTTTTACTTTTGTTTCTATTTCTTTGCAGGGTATACGAGTAGTGTATGCCAAACACTAGGAGTTAAAGAAATCCCTTAAGTCCATTTCATCCAGAGATCCAACGAATTGGAAAAAAAATCCCCCAAAAAATGCAAGCAATGCAGCCAATACAACTTTGAATCGGGGTAGTAATGATGATGACTGGAATTTAAACCCACCTCCTTTGGAGAAAACTCCACAACCTCGAGAGTTCAATGCCAATGCTTACCAGTGGAATCAGTACAGGTTAAACCCCATGGCTATAGATGTTAAGGCAGCTATTGTGTTGCCACCACTATCGACAGACACAAAGATCAAAGTCTCTAGTCGATTACTTTAGATGCTTCATAATCGTGGGTTATCTGTGGGCTTACCATCAGTGGATCCACATAGCCACTTGTATACTGTGGCATTTGTTTGTAATAGTGTGATGGGGACACAATATCTGTCAATGTATGTTATGGGATTTCATATCTTTCCATTATCTCGCATAGGTAATGTTGTCTTATGGCTATCTGAGCTCCTACATAGTTAAATTACTAGCTAGACAGAATTGCAGAAGGCCTTTTCGAGGAGTTACTTCCGTAGATCGAAGACGCTCCTATTGAAGGACCAGATCAATAACTTTGAGAAACTTCCTCGTTATTTGATAAGCACTACTTGGGAGTGGTTTACCAAATGTCTGAGGAGAATCTCTGACCACAAGATAATTGATGATGCCTTGGTGGAGATCTTCTAACGTTCCCTTGATGAATATTGTCAGGCTTGTGATGTTACTATCATGAGTGGCATGTTTCTAGTTCAACCATTTGCAAGGATTCCTGAACATATGGGGCAAGTGATCAAAACTAATCGTGTATGGAGACAGTGGGATAGAGATTCCATGTAGAGTCCATGTGATGTCAGTGTGGGTATAGAGCAAGCCAAAATTAATGAAGGGATTATGCAACAACTCGCTCAACTTCGCACAAGCATGGATGTGGTGATCAAACAAACCTAAGAGAAAGTGAATGTAGTGGTTCACCAACCTTCATGTTCACCTATGTAATAGGAGGACACACATTTTGTGAGTAATCTTACGGAGAGTTTCCAGATCAATGCCCAAGGGTCCAATCAGGACCATTGGCACCAAGCTCAAGGAAACAAAGGTCAGAGCTATGGTAGAGATGAATCTTTCAGAGAAAACTAGGGTGGTTACTATGATAGGAACAGGGGTCTAGATGCAGATTGTGTTCGCAGAGAAGGATGTGGATAAAGGATATGATTGTGGTAAGAATGGGGTAGGTGAAGCAGCTAAAGAGCCGCAGAAGTTTAAGCCCATCCCTAGGCCTCCTCCTCCTTTCCCTCAAAGATTCAAAAAGAGGGAGGAGAAAGGCAAGTTCAAGCACTTTCTCTCTATGCTTAAGAAACTGTATATCAACATCCCTCTCATGGAGGCATTGGAGAAAATATTGGGCTATGCAAAGTATATGAAGGACTTAATAACCAAGAAGTGCACTGTGAGTCAGGAGCTCTCTCAAGAGCTCCATCATTCGGTGTTATCACTATGAAGTCCTTAGCTCAGACGCATGAAGATCTAGGTGCTTTAACCATAGCTTGTACTATAGGAGATGTAGAGTTTGCAAGAGAACTTTGTGATTTAGGTTCTTGTATAAATTGGATGCCCCTTGTAATATATAAGAAGTTTGGATTGATAGCCTCTACTGCTACAAGTATGTGGTTGTTAATGGCGGACTAAATAGTGAAGAAGCCTGTGGGGATACTCTATGATGTGTTCGTTAGAGTGGAGAAATTCATATTCCCTGCAGACTTTGTGACCCTTGATTGTGAAGTTGATTTTAAAGTTCCTATTATCTTGGGACCGGCCTTCTTAGCCACTGGTCACACATTGGTGGATATGGAGAAGACCCAACTCAAGTTTAGATTTGGGCTAGATAACGTTGTGTTCAACATGTGTCAATAAGCCAGAAAAGACAATGATGTGAGAGTGGTTTCTGTTATCAAGAGTGTTGATAATGCTAAGCCAGAAGTACCACTTGAGGTAAAATTAGGTATTGACACTTTGGAGGCAGTTTTGATGAATTTTGACTATGATGGTATTCCACACTATGAGACAGTAAATGCTCTAGGAATGTCTTATAGTCCTAGGCACTAAACTAAATTAGAGCTAGATTTGCAGAATTGGGAGTCACCACTCACCAAGCCTTTCATAGAAGACCCGCCGGTATTAAAATTGAAGGCCCTTCCAACATTCTTGAAATTTGCATTTTTGGGAGCCAACAATACATTGCCGGTCATAATAGCTGCAGATTTGAATGATGAGCAAGAAGATGCTCTTGTGATGGTGCTCAAACAATTCATCAAGGCTATCGGATGGACAATTACAGATATTATTGATATCCCTCCCAAGGTATGTACAAACAAAATCCTATTGGTCAAGGACTACAAGATGAGCATTGAACATCAAAGTTTCCTAAATCCGCATATTTAAGAAGTTGTGCACAAAGAGATCATTAAATGGCTGGATACTGGAGTAATCTACGCAATCGTCGATAGTGAATAGGTGACCCTAGTGTAGTGTGTACCGAAGAAAAAGGGTATCATAGTGGTACCTAATGCCAACAATGAGTTGATCCCAGTGTGGTCAGTCATGGGATGGAGGGTGTACATGGATAACAGAAAGCTCAATGCCTCCATAGAGAAGGATCACCTTCTTATTCCATTCATGGATCAGATGCTAGACAGACTCGAGGAAAAAGGGTGGTACTATGTACTTGATGGGTATTCAGGCTATAATCAGGTCATAATTTCTCTAGTAGATAAGGAGAAAACAACATTTACACGCCCTTATTGCACCTTCGCATTCAAGAGGATACCATTTGGGTTGTGTAAGGCCCCGACAACATTGTAGAGATGCTTGATGTCCATTTTCTTACACATGGTGGAAAACACTATTGAGGTCTTCATGGATGACTTTAGTGCGGTTGGGAAATCATTTGAGGATTGTTTAGACCACCTACATGATGTGTTACAAGGATGTGTAGAAAGTCATATGGTATTAAATTGGAAAAAGTGTCACTTCATCATGAAATAAGGTATTGTGTTTGGGCACAGGATATCTAGAAAAGGTGAGGTTAATAGAGCTAAAGTAGAGGTAATTGAGAAGCTCCCACCACCCATCTCAATAAAGGGTGTGAAGAGTTTCTTATGGCATGCAGGATTCTATCGGAGGTTCATAAATGACTTCTCTAAAATTTCACACCCACTATGCAAATTATTTGAGAAAGACACTAAGTTTGTGTTTGATGATGCTTGTCTAAAAGCCTTTAAAGAGTTGAAGCAGAGGTTGATCTTAGCACCAATTATTGTGGCTCCGGACTGGTCCAAACCCTTTGTGATCATGTGTGATGCAAGTGGAGTTAAATTAGGTGTAGTATTGAGACACCGCAAGGAAAAGATATTATATCCCATACATTAGGCTAGCAGAGCCTTAAATACTGGCTAGAAGAATTACACTATCACAAAACAGGAGTTAGTTGCTTTGGTCTTTATATTCATAAAATCAGGTCATATCCACTGGGGGACAAAGTAGTGGTGCATACAGACCACTCAACACTTAAATATTTGATAGCTAATAAGGATACAAAACCAAGGTTGATGAGATTGGTACTTCTCTTGTAAGAGTTTAAATTTGTTGTCACTGATAGAAAAGGAACAAAAAATCAAGTCGCAGATGACCTTTCCAGATTGGAAGATGGAGCAATGATGATATTTGATGACAAATTGGACATAAATGATTCTTTTCCTGATGAGATAGTGTTGGTTGTATCTCATGATATTATACCTTGGTTTGCAGATTACGCCAAATACTTGGTGAGTGATATCTTCCACCCGACCTAAACACACATCAGCGTCAAAAATTTATGTCTAGTGTGAGGAAGTTCTTCTAGGATGACCCATACTTGTTACAAGTATATGCTAATGGGATTATTCATCATCGTGTTCCTGAGGTTGAGATGATGACCATACTTGAGGCATGCCACTCATCATTCATGAGTGGACGTCATAGTGGAACAGCATACAAAATCTTACAATGTTGGTATTACTAGCCCACCATTCACCAAGATGTCCACGACTATGCCAAAGCTTGTGACATGTGCCGAAAAGAAGGTGGCAGTTCTCGCAAGCATAAGCTCTCTCTAAACCCCACTATGGTGATTGAGTTGTTTGACATATGGGGGATAGATTTCATGGGACCATTTGTTAGCTCATATCGAAACAAGTACATCTTAGTTATTGTGGATTATGTATCAAAGTGGCTAGAGGCCGTAGCTCTACCTAACAACAAGGGTAAAAGTGTCACAATATCTCCAAAAAAAGAACATTTTCTCAAGGTGTGGCACTCCTTGGGCAATCATTAGTAATAGAGGTTCTCACTTCCACAAAAGGCTTTGTAAAGCTCTTCTTAAAAAGTATGGAGTGAAACATAGATTCGCAATGCCTTATTATCCTCAGACTAGTGGGTAGGTGGAGATGTCCAATAGGGAAATCAAATAGATTCCATCCAAAACTGTGAATGCAAACCAGATAGATTGGTCGTGGAAGCTAGATGAAGCATTATAGGCATACCGTACAACATTTAAGACCCCTATAGGCATGTCTCCCCATCAACTTGTCTTTGGGAAAGCATGTCACTTGCCAATTAAGGTTGAGCATAAAACGTTATGGGTATTGAAGAAGTTAAATCAGGATTGGAATGATATAGCAAACTCTAGGTTGATCCAACTGATTAGCTTGATGAATTTTGGTTAAAAGCATATGAGAGCTCAGCCTTGTATAAACAGAGATTGAAAGTACAACATGATCAGCGCATAGAGAATAGCACATTCACACTAGTGGACTTGGTGATACTCTACAATTCTAGACTAAAGCGGTTCCTTGGGAAGCTTAAATCTAGATGGTTGGGACCCTTTAGAGTAGCACATGTCTTTTATCATAGGTCCATTGAACTGGAGAGATGAAATGGAGGAACTTTCAAAGTAAATAGCAAAAGAGTCAAGCCATACCTTGGAAATGTGGAAGATATAAAGATGGTGGAGGAATGGGATCTTAAGGAAGTCTGAGTACATAAACTATCCATGTCATGCCGCAATAATAAACCAGGTGTTGCTTGAGAGGCAACCCAAGGTGGACACTAGCATTTATGCGCGTAGGTGTGTTTGGACCCCTTGTATTTTTTTTATTTTTTTTTTTGCTTTAGTTTGTGCATTGGGGACAATGTACATATTTTTCGATGGGTTGTGGGTAGTTATGCACCTCAGTGAAATCTGAGTAGCATATGGTCCATAACTTATCCCAATTTTTGATCTCGAGGTTTTCTTGATTGTCCTCATGCATATTTAATTTTGTTGAACCAGCACATTTAGGATGTTTAGATAATATCTATAGCATATAGTACTAATACTTGTGGCATTTAGCATATTTTTGTGATTTGTTTTGAAAAATGGTACCCAGCAGAATTTTTTATTAGTTGTTAGATAGCAACCATGCATGTTTAGATGTTTGACAATATATGTTCTGATTTGTAAGGGTAAGTTGAGATAAGAAGCATGATCTATGAGTCTTGTGTTAACAATGTATGTTGTGACATATAAGTGTGAGCATATTTTGTGCTGATTCAGAACTTTCCCTATTACTCTAAGTTATATTGTGGATTGAATGGATTAGGGAAAGGAACTTAGGCCTTTGTTCTTTAAATAGTCCACTTTGGCCTAAAAATTACCAACCAAATGGTGATTTTCCCCTTTTTTCAAATGTTTGGGCCTTACATGTACCAATTCTTTTAAAACACCTTATTATCCTAGCCTTGTCTAGTGAAAAATCCTGAAATAAGCCCTGATCTTTCCTTGAGCATTGTGAACCTTGACTGGGGCAAAAAGCCTAAATTGAGGGTTGCTACCAAAAGTGTCCCTAGTGAACTTAAGTTTTTGACCTGCATGCTATGTACTAGACAAGACTTTGGTTATCCGGTGATACTATGTTGGGAAATCATGGAGAACAGGATACCGTAGTCGCTCTCTACTATTGATTATGTCTTGTGATAGTTAGTTTAGTTTACTTTCTTATCGAGTATTGCAACCTACCCCCCTTCATGGAATTGAGTTGGTTAACTACTTGAATTTCTTATTGGTAAATTGGTCTTGAGTCTACGTATTCCCTTGGGTTTGACCCTAACTTTGGATAGGTTTTATATCTTGACAATGACCGCTTTATTCTCCAAAAAGGAGGTATAACTAGAGAGATATCAAACACAATACCCTAGTTCCTCTCAATATTGGTTTAACACTTGTTTTAGGTTAGAATTACTTTTTATTAGTTATTATCAATCGCCCTTCCTTTAGGGAGATAAGTTGATTAATAACCCTAAATTGCAATTGAATACTTCGAAGTCTACCATATTCCCTTAGGTTCGACCCTAACCTTTGTTAGGTTCTGTATCTTAACACCGCCCATTTTAGCCTTAAAAAGGAGGTGTAGCTTGAGCGATGTCAAGATTTTGGCATCGTTGCTGAGGAATAGGCTAGACTTGTCTAATTTAAGTAATTAGGAAATTAATCCTTATTTCACTTATTTTACTTTTTTTGTTATTTTTATGTTCTTTCAAGGTATAAGTGTAGTGTATGCCCAAATCGTGAAGTCGAGCCATACCTTTGACTCTGTTTGACCTTGAGATCTATAGAAGACTGAGAAGAATGTCCAAAAATAATACAAATAATGCGACTGATGTAGGTCTATATTGAAATGAGAATGAGAATGCCAATAATGAAAACCCACCTCCTTTTGATGACATTGCTCCATAGCCACATGACTTCAATGCCGAAGCTTATCAATGGAATCAATATTGGCTCAACCCTATGGCTATGAAGATGACTAGAGATATTGTGTGACCACCACTATCGGCTAACACAAAGTTTATGGTTTTGAGTGGGTTGCTTTAGATACTGCAGAACCATGGGTTATTCGCAGGCCTACTATCTGAGGATCTGCCTAGCCATCTACATAATGTTGCATTTGTCTAAAGTGTAATAGGAACATAGAATTTGTCTATGGATATTGTGGGACTTCATGTCTTTCCATTTTCTTTTACAAGCAATGCAAAAGTATGGCTATCCGAGCTCTCAGAGAGTTTGATCACCAGTTAGGCTGAGTTACAGAGGGGCTTTTAGAGAGGTACTTCCCAAGATCAAAGAAGCTCAAGTTGAAAGATGAAATAAACAACTTTGAGCAACTTCCTGGTCACTTAACAAGTACTACTTGGGAGCGGTTCACTAAGTGCTTGAGAAGTGTCCCAAACCACAAAATTGTTGATGATTCCTTGGTGGAGATCTTCTACCATTCCCTGGATGAGAATAGTCAAGTCTGTGCTGATACCATTATGGGGGTGTGTTCTTAGATCAACCATTTGCAAGGATTGTCGAACAGATGGAAGGAGTTGTCAAGGCCAATTATGCATGGGGGCAAGGAGATAGAGCATCTACCAAAAGTTTGTGCACTATCACTATTAGTTCAGAGAAAGCTAATATAAATGAAGAAATTATGCAAGAGTTTGCCTAAATTCGTAGAGGTGTGGAGTTGATGACGAAGCCGAGTCAGGAATGAGTCAATGAAATTGTTCATCAGCCGCCGCAACACCTATGTTTTGTGATCCCTACTATGAGGAGGTCACTTTCGTCATTGTCATTGTTGATCTGAAGAGGGGTTTCCGTACCAATGCCCAATGGTCCAATTAGGATTATTGGCGCCATGGTCGAGAAAACAAAGGTCAAAACTTTTATGTACATAAAGCTTTCAAATACAACCATGGAGGTTACTATGATAGGGCTTGTGGCCAAGACAAAGATGTAGATTAGAGTCATAGAGATGGTTACAGAAATGGTATTTTGGTGCCACCATACAACTGCGATACAGGCGTGAGAGCTCCACACTTAAGGAGATATTTGACCACCTATTGAAGAAAGCTAACACACAAGATGAGATGCTAAGGGGATGAAATCTGAGATCTCTAGTATAAATCAAAAAATTGAGTCCCATTATGTTTGCATCAAATTTCTTGAGCAATAGTTTGGTCAAGCATCAACTCAACTTAATCTGCATCAAAGGGGTACACTACCTAGCAACACTGTTTAGAATCTAAAGAATTAAAGGCAGTGCATGTCTATTACTACTCTTGGTTGCAAGATTACCATTAATCCTCCTATGTTAGTTGATGAGGATGACATTCGAGAGGATACAGTTGAGGTCAAGGATGCAGATACCTGTCACGACCCATACTAGGGCCCAGACATGACATGATGAATGGGAAACTAGAAAGATCTCAAACAAGCCTCTTAGCGTATCATACACACATCCTTGGTCGCAGAAGCAAGATAAACAACAAGAGAAAACATAAACAAGGGAAATTAGGACTAAGGAAGAGAGTCTAATACTTTAATAGCATCGAGGAGTCGAAGCTCAATCATAATCACATCACTTGTCCAACAACACCTCTACACATAGAACTTAAGGGGGGCTAAGACAAGCAACCGGGCTCACTTTCGTATCCAAAGCACATAGTAAAGGAAAAAGAGTCTTAGCATGACATAAGAACTATAGACATCATCCTCGGAGTTGAGGACTCACTACACTTGTTTTGAGAAGATAGTACTGGCCACGTGGAGGAGGAGGATGATCAAGTGGAGCTCCGGTTCCTACATGGTAACGTTATGTAGGCATAGAGTATGTGTTAGTACATTTGAATGTACTAAGTATTTAGGATGCAATGCAACAAGAAATAGGCAACATAGCAAGTTGCATAATCGTAAGAAATGAGTAACATACTAACAATATGACATGTATGAATGATGCTTGAAATAAAACATACTTATATAGAACATATTACGTGTGTAGAAAGAGACCATCAATTGATCAATGGGTCTTCCACCTCCCATCCTTAGTATTTGAGGTATCAACCCCTCAATTTGGTTGATGGATGTACCAACCCCATCTAAGGTGATTGAGGTATCAACCGCTCAATTTGGTTAATGGATGTACCACCCCTATCTAGGTGATTGAGGTATCAACCCCTCAACTTAGTTAATAGATGTATCACCCCCATCTAGGTGATTGAGGTATCAACACCTCAATTTGGTTGATGGTTGTCACACCCTACCATCTATGGTGATTTAGGCATTACCTCCTCAACCAGGCATGGTCAACTTACAATACTATAGAAACTTATCATGAAAACAACTCATATAAACATTCCTTTCATCATTATAAAGTCATTCAAATCATAGGTCATGCAATGGTTCATCAATAGCTCAAGAATCCAAACCGGACATTTTATAAAACACTTGGTGGGTGTGTAATTCTAGTATAAAACCATACAATTCAAGAGTGAAATCATGCAAGAAAACTTGAATTAAATCAACCCTCCAATACTTGGTAATACCCTCATGCAATGTATATCAAAACCCTTCATCAAATCTCAAAATAGATCAAAGATTCATAGCTCAAAACATACTTAAACAGTCACAATCATAGGAAACCCCAACATAGTTCATAGTCAAACTCATAATAAGTAAGACCCATAAGTAAATCAAGTTAGAATATGAAATTTATGTAAAAAGAAGGTTGGGCACTATGGGTGAAAGGGCCCAATGGTTGAAATCCACATACCTCAACTTTGGAGAATTCCTTGATGAAGATTGAGATGAGAACTTGAAGCTTGAATGAATTCCTTAAGATCCGGAATGAGATTTGGCACTTGAATTTTTAGTGAAATATTTGTTTAAGTGTTTGAGAGAGTATTGCGGAATGTCTTGTATGATATGGCGTTGAAATATGGCTAAATATAGGTATTTTTCCATATTGGAAGACTTAGGCCCAAGACACAAAAGCCTTGGGCCAAGCAACAAAAACAGTCAACAAATTGAGCACCTTTGCACCCTAGCCGTGTCTCGCCAGTGACGCGCACTGCTTACTGAAATTTGATTTTTAGGAAATTAAAATTTTTATACAGTTGATCTAAAATTATGATTAGACCCACTTCCCACTCAATTTTACCCCTGATCACAAATATGAAGTCGGATATTTGATATTACAGATGGATTTTGAGATATATGGAAATTGCAATTATGAGCATTTTCAAGGCACATTTTCGGGAACTTCTTGGGGTCGTTTGTATACTGGAGATGATCATGGCAAGGACAGGGTAAGTGATGTTGCATATGCACCACAGAACTTGAAACCCATTCTCATGCCTCCTCCTTCCTACCTCAAAGAGTTAAAAAATGAGAAGGAGGGCATGTTCAAGCATTTTTTCTCTATGCTAAAACAACTCTCCATCAACATCAATCTAATAGAGACATTAGAGAAGATGTCAAGGTATGCAAATTTCATAAAGGACCTGATCACGAAGAAGCATGCTGTGAGCTTCATTATTACAGCATAATTTCTATGAGGTACTTGGTTCAAAAGTTAGAAGATCCCAGTGCTTTTACCATATCCTGCACCATTGGGAATGTAGAGTTCATAAGGACATTATTTGATCTCAGTGCTAGCATAAACCTGATGGCCCTTCGGTCTTCAAGAAGCTAAATTGGAGCCCCTACTCCAGCAAGTATGAGGTCATTGATAGTTGATCGCATGGTGAAGAAGCTTGTGGGGATACTTTATGATGTGCTTGTCAAGGTTGATAAATTCATATTCCCTACAGATTTTATGATCCTTGATTGTGAGGTTGACTTCGAAGTCCTTTTAATCTTTGGGAGGCCTTTCTTAGCCACTAACGCACTTTGGTAGACATAGAGAGGGGCGGGCTAACTCAAGTTCAGGGTGGGAAAAGATGAGGTCGTGTTGAACATCTATCAATATGCAACAAAAGAGGATGATTTGACAGTGATCTCTATTATTGAGAGTGCTGATAACGCTATAGAAGTACCATTTGAGATGAGATTGGGTGTTGATTTTTTGGAAGTTGTACTGATAAACAATGATAGTGATGGCATCCCAGACAATGAGGAGATAGTGAATGCATTGGGGGTATCCTACACCCTAGGGGCCAAACTAAATTGGAGTTGGACTTGCAGGAGAGTCACCACCCGCCAACCCATTCATAGAAGAACAACTAGTGCTAGAGTTAAAGGCTCTTCCAGCACATCTGAGATATGCCTTTTTGGGCACCAACAACACCTTGCTAGTCATAATTGCTACAGATTTGAATGATGAGCAGGTGAATGCCCTTGTTATGGTACTTAAATAGTTCAAGAAGGCAATTGGGTAGATCATTGCAGATACCATTGGTATCCCTCCCCGGAAATGTACACACAAAATCTAATTGGTCAAGGACTACAAGCTGAGTATTGAGCACCAAAGGCATCTCAACCCCTTTATTCAAGAGGTGGTGCATGAAGAAAGTATCAAGTGGTTGGATGCATGAGCGATATATCTGATTGCCGATAGCGAATTAGTGACCCCGACTTAGTGTGTTCCAAAGAAAGGGGGTATCATTGTGGTCCCAAATGCCAAAAACAACTTGATCCCCATGTAACCAGTCACTAAATAGAGATTGTGCATGGAATACAGGAACCTCAATGCATCGATAAAAAAATACCACTTCCCTATGTCGTTCACGGATCAAATGTTAGACCAATTGGTTGGAAAGTGTTTGTACTGCTTTCTTGATGGGTGTTCAGGCTAGAATTGGATCATCATTTCTCTAGAATATCAGGAGCAGACAATATTCACAAGCCCCTATGGCACCTTCACATTCAAGAGAATTCCATTCGGGTTGCGTAATGCGCCAGCAACATTTTAAAGATACATGATTTCTATCTTCTTAGACATGGTAGAGGTACTATCAAAGTCCTCATGGATGACTTTAGTGTGGTTAGGGACTCAGTTGAAGATTTCTTGAAGCACTGGTATGTTATACTAAGAAGGTGTGAGGAATGGCATTTATTGTTGAATTGGGGAAAGTGTCACTTCATGGTGAAGGAGGGCATTGTGTTGGGCCACAGAATCTTCATCAAAGAAATTGAGGTTGATAGAGCTAAAGTTGAAGTGATTGAGGAACTTCCCCCACCAATCTCAGTAGAGGGTGTGAGAAGCTTCCTAGGACATGTAGGGTTCTACCTGCGTTTCATAAAAGGCTTCTCTGAAATTGCACATCTATTGTGTAAGGTTATTGAAAAGTATGCTATGTTTATGTTTGATGATGCATACCTAAAAGCCTTTGAAGGATTGAAGCAAAAGTTGATTTTACACCCCATCATTAGAGCTCCAGACTGGCCAAAGCCCTTTCAAATCATGTGTGATACAAGTGGGGTTGCGTAGATGTAGTATTAGGACTGCACTAACAGAAGATATTACATCCCATATACTACTAGAAAGGGCCTAAATATAGCCTAGAAGAACTACATTGTCACTAAGAAAGAGTAACTTAGGGTGGTCTTTGCGTTTGAGAAATTCAGTTCATATCTATTAGGGACTACAGTTATGGTGTACACAGACCACTCCGCACTGTGGTACCTAATGGCAAAGAAGGATGCAAAACCAAGGTTGATAAGATGGGTGCTTCTTCTTCAAGAATCCAATTTTGATGTCACTAGTAGAAAAGGGAACGAAATTCAGGTTTGAGTTCACCTTTCCAAGTTGGAAGATGGGGCAAGGAAAAGTTTGATGATGGATTGGAGAATGATGACTCATCCCTAGATGAGAGAGTATTGGCAACATGATTTAATACCATAGTTTGCGAACAATGCAAACTACTTGGTTAGTGATATTGTGTCACCTGACTAAATACCCGCCAATGCCAAAAGTTCATGTCTGATGTGACAAACTTCTTTTTGGATGATCCATACTTGTTTCATGTATGTGCTGCTGGGATTATTTGTTGTTGTGTTCCTGAGGTCGAGATGATGAGTATTCTCAAGGCATGTCACTCGTCACTAGTAAGTGGGCATCATAGTAGAGTCTGGATAGCAGAGAAATCATACAGTGTGATTACTATTAGCCTATAATCCACCAGTTTGCCGATGTTCTATCAAAATATAACATATTTGGTTCCTAAAACAAGGGATTTTGTGAGTTCTTAAAGGGACTTTTTAGTGTTTTAATGTGTTTTTGCGTTAATCTTCCAGAAAAGTTAGGTTGGCATGATTTTGAAGAAAAGTTGTAGATATTGCTGAAGCATAGGCCATATGAGCCCACCTATGAGTCATAGTGCAAACTACGAGTCATAAGGTGTGTCATAGCAGGAAATGGAGACAAAAAATTCAGAAATCTACAAAGTGAGGGTCACTACTACGAGGCTATCCTACGAGTCATATGACACACTATAACTCATACAGGTGGGATCGTAGCAAGCATCAGAGAGCCTAAATGTTGAATCAAAAACTTAAGGCCAAGGCTGCAGGAAAATCATACGATTCATAGCCCAAGCAACGACTCGTACCAGTTGATTCCAATATGCCAAGACCCTGATACGAGACCCTAATTATAACTCGTAGGTCACCCTACGAGTCGTATCTATGACACGTACCAGCTGTCAACTGTCTATTCTATATATTTTTTAGGGTTTATTTGTGTACACTATAAATACTTTCAGTAGGGGTTTCCTGAGAAAAGGATGAAGGACCTCACATCAGACATTTAGAATTTAGCTGTAAAGTATTCTCTCAAGAATATTTTAGGGTTTCACTTTAGATTATTGTTTTCTCTTTGAAAACCCATTTTGGGGATTGCATATCTCGTGCCATCACTTTGGGAATATATAAAGCTTGTGGGTTTGCAACTTGGGTGTCTTCAACTTTCATTGTTGTTAGTAAAATTCTCAACTATGTCATTTATTTGCATGTTTCTGTGTTTTTCCGTAGCAATGAGTAGCTAAGCATCCACAACTTGGGGTTGTGGGAACTATGGGTAGTTGCTTGAGATGACCTAGGTTGTTTGCATTTCTATGATTAGGGTTTTGTATGTATTGTTTACTTCCCTTCATTATTAATGTTGTTTGGTGGTGGACAACACCAAACGCGCCATATCACAATCCCGACCAAGGTAGTGACAAATAGGAAACTGAAGTAGATGACAGGATTCAGTTGTTGTGTTCTCGTCTAAACAACAAAATCTAACCAAGGGAAGGTCCACTGGGACAATAAGTAACAGGTAGTTGGCACACCATGGTACCTGACCAAGCGCCATGGTGAAATTCGACCTTCATCTTCACAAGAGGGCTAGAAGAACCTAAGTAACCATCCTGTATGCAGATCACCAATTGTAGTTATGTTATCTAGGTTAATCGAGTCAACAACCATGGGGAACATAATTCTCAACTTGTCCCCAAAATTGAGCATTTTCTCGCATTTCAATTAGTGTCTATTTTATTTTGTTTTCGAATCACAAAAAGAACCCCATTTAGAGATTGTAGTCATAAATACTAGAAAGGATTAGTAGTGAAGTCTCGTAGTCAAAGCCCTGTATTCCCTGTAGATTTGACCTAACCTAGGTTAGGTTAATTATTGATAGCAATAGCTTTCGTATTGGAGCATGAACATCATCAACAAAATTATAGGTCCGTTGCCAGGGAATAAGACTAGGTTTTGTCTTGAATTCACTATTAGTTAGTTCTAGTGTTGATTTCTAGAATCTCATGTATTTTACTTTTTTTTTTTGTTGTTGTTTGAGTTTACTTGCAGTTTGTGCTAGGTTACATGCCCAGCACAAGGAGTCAAGGTGAACTCTTAGCTTTGATTAATTTAGAGATCTATCGACTATTCAGAAGAATGGCTTAAGTGAACGAGGATGTTGCGGTTGAGGAGGAAATCGATATGAATGAGGAAGACTTAAGAAGAGAGGAGAATCCACCATCAAGAGATAACCGGCCACAGCTTAGAGATTTCAATGCAAATGCTTACGGCTGGAATCAGTAACAATTGAACCCTATGGTGATGAACATTACCGGTTCTATAGTACTGCCGCCTCTACCGGCATATGGTAAGTTCGCAGTATCAAGTGGATTACTCCAGATGCTCCAAAAGTATGGCCTATTCATAGGGCTACCTTCAAAGGATCCCCATCATCATCTCTAAAATGTCATCTTCGTGTTCAAAAATATCATGGGGACAAAAGTTATTTCTATTGACGTTGTTGGACTGAGGGTGTTTCCATTGTCATTGACTAGTAATGCAACTGTATAGTTGTTTGAGCTTCCTCTAGGTACCATCACAAGTTAGGCTGAGCTGGAGAGGGTGTTCCTAGAAAGATATTTCCCAAGGTCGAAGAAGCTTAAGCTTAAGGACCAAATTAACAACTTTGAGCAATTGCCTAGAGACTCTCTTAGAACAACATGGGAGAGATTCACCAAATACTTGAGTATGGTCCCTGATCACAAAATTGTTGATGATTCTTTGGTCGAGATCTTCTATAGAGCACTTGATGATAATAGAACAGTGTGTGCTAACATGATCATGGGAGGTGTTTTTCTTGATCAACTGTTTGAACTAGTAGTCAAAAGAATGGAACAAGTGGTGAAGACCAACAGAGCATGGGGTTAGAGTGAGCATGGTAATACAAAGAGTTCTTGTGTGTTACCACAACTAGGGAGCAAGCAAAAGTGAATAAAGAGATTATGGAACAAGTTGCTCAACTCTGTACGAGCATGGATTTGGTTTTGAAGAAAAACCAAGCTAGTGTGAAGGCAATAGCTCACCAACCCCTAATAACTCCTGCATTTGATGATCAATTCTTTGATGAGGATGCATGTTATGTGAGAAAGCAAGCGACGAGTTTCTAGAATAACCCCCAAAGATCCAACTCAGACTGTTGGAGGCAAAGTTTTAGGAATTAAGGTCAGAACTTCAATCAAGATGGAGCATACAGAGATAACAGGGGTGGATACTATGAGAGAGAAAGAGTGTCAAATGCAGAATGGGGAAGAAGAGAAGGCTACAAGAATGGTCCCTATGTGCCACCACATAATTGTGACTCCAGATCGAGGAATTCGATAATTGAAAAAATGTTCAATAAATTGTTGAAGAAGGCGGATCACCACAAAAAGACATTGAAAGGGATGAAGACAGATATTTGAAGCATAAATCAGCAAATTGAGTCTCACTTTGTGTCAATGAAGAAACTTGAACGATAATTCGGGAAAGTATCTTCACAGTTGAACTAATGCTAGATGGCCACCCTACCAAGCAATACAATTCAAAATCCTAAAAATGAAGGGAATTGCATGGCAGTGATGACTAGGAGTTACAAGGGCACAATAGATTCTCCTATGCCAAAGGTGGAAAATGGGAACCGCAAGAAGAGAATAAAAGAAGGAACCCAAGCATACAACATGGAAGAACGATCCAAGACATATAAAACTTTTTCGAGTCCTCCTCCTCCTTTCCCCCAAATACTTAGAAAGAGAAAGGAGGAAGGTAAGTTTGAACAAATTTTTGGTGGTTCTAAAAAAGTTGTCAGTAGACCTTCCTTTAGTTGAGGACCTGAGAGGATGACGGGACATGCCAAATTGATGAAAGACCTAGTCAAAAGGAAGCTAAAAGTGAGTCAAGACCTCTCCAAAAATGTTCAATATTGTAGCGCCATCACTACAAATTCATCTGTGCAAAAGCGCGAAGACCTGGGTGCATTCACCATACCATGCGCTGCAGGAGAACTAGCATTTGCTAAAGTACTAAGTGATTTGGGAGCTAGCATTAACTTAATGCCTCTTTCCATATTCAGAAAGCTAGGTTTAGGGAGCCTTGCCCCTACAATGATGTGGTTGTTGATGGAAGATAGAACAGTTAAGAAGCCTATGGGGATCTTGTTTGATGTGTTAGTAACGGTAGAAAAATTTATATTTTCCACAGATTTTGTTATATTTGATTGTGAGGTTGATTTTGCAGTTCCAATCATTTTGGGAAGACTTTTTTTAGCCACAGGTCGAGCATTAATAGATATGGAGAAGAGTCTTCTCACTTTCAGGATTAGTGAAAAAGCAGTGGTGTTTCAAGTGGGTCAGCAAGATGGGGAGAGTTCTGAGTTCCAAGAGATCTCAATGATTTCAATGGATGAGTATGATGAAGCTGAAATCCCGATAGAATTGAGGCTTAGGGTTGATCCTTTGGCAGCCGTGTTGATGAACTTTGATGGTGATAACATTCCTGATTATGAGGAAACAATAAGTGCTCTGGGGTTTCATTTGGGCCGAGGTGACAAGAAAGGTCAGATTTGGACTTATGCAATAGGGAGACTCCACCTATAAGGCCCTCTGTAGAAGTTCCACCAGAGTTAGAGTTAAAGGGCATTACCATCGCATCTGAAATATGCATACTTGGGCGACAGTAGTACATTACCTATCATCATTACAACAGATTTTAGTGAAGTTCAAACAGAAGCACTAGCCTCATTTCTCAAGCAATACAAGAGAGCTATTGGGTGGACAATTGCAGACATTGTTGGCATTCCTTCGAGAATATGCACTCATAAGATTTATCTAGTCGAAGATTACAAACCGAGTATTGAGCGTCAAAGGAGATTGAACCCCCAATGCAAGAGGTTGTGAGGAAAGAAATTATCATGTGGTAAGATGCTGGAGTAATCTACCCGATTGCTGATAGTGAGTGGGTTAGTCTAGTGTAGTGTGTTCCAAGAAAGGGAGGCATCACAGTGGTGCCTAATGCAAAGAACTAGTTGATCCCCATGAGATCATTCACCAAATGGAGAGTGTGCATCGATTATAGAAAACTAATGCTTCTATCGAGAAGGATCATTTTCCTATGCCTTTATGGATCAGATGCTCGATGAACTGGCAGAAAAGGGACGGTATTTTTTCCATGATGGTTATTCCGGGTACAATCAAATTGTTATTATGCTTGAGGATCAAGAGAAAACAATGTTCATATGCCCCTATGGTACTTTTGCATTTAAGAGAATGACCTTTGGACTTTGCAACGCTATAGCCACATTTCAGAGATGCATGATGTCTACCTTTTTAGACATGGTTGAAAATACTATTGAGGTGTTCATGGACGACTTTAGTGTCGTTGGCTAGTCTTTTGAAAAATGCCTTTTACATATGCATGATGAGTTGCAGAGATATGTCAAAAGCCGCTTGGTGCTAAACTCAGAGAAATGTCATTTTATGGTAAAAAAGGGCATCATACTTGGACATAAAATTTTGAACAAAGGAATTGAGGTGGATAAAGCAAAAATTGAGGTGATCGAAAAATTACTGCAACTAATTTTAGTAAAAGGTATCAGAAGTTTTCTAGGCCATATTGGATTCTACCGCCGTTTCATAAAGGATTTCTGCAAGATCTCACAACCCTTGTCTAAGTTGCTAGAAGAAGATGTAAAGTTTGTATTTGATTGTGCATGCATGCATGCCTTTGAAGAATTGAAAAGAAGGCTCACCACATCGGCCGTTACTATAGCTCCAGATTGGTCACAACCGTTTGAGCTAATGTGTGATGCAAGTGGAGTTGCACTCGGTGTAGTATTGGGAAAATACAGATAGAGAGTCCTACATCCAATCTATTATGCTAGCAAAGCACTGAATGTGGCTCAGAAGAATTACACCATGATCGAACAAGAATTTCTTGAATTGGTGTTTACATTTGAAAAATTCCTTCCATACTTGTTGGGAGCTAAAGTGATTGTACACACCGACCATGAGGTGCTCAAATATCTGATGGCAAAGAAGGATGCAAAGCCTAGATTGATCAGATGGGTACTTCTCTTGCAGGAATTCAATTTTGACGTGATTGATCGAAAAGGGTTGGAAAACCAGGTTTCCGATCACCTTTCTAGATTGGAAAATGAGGCTATGGTGAAATTTTGATGATGGGCTGGACATTAATGACTCATTCCCCGATGAAAGAATTCTGGTAGCATCACATAATCTTATACCTTAGTTTGTAGAATATGCTAACTATTTGGTGAGTGATATAGTGCCCTCCATTTTGAACACCCATTAACGTCACAAGTTTGTGCATGATGTAAAGAAGTTTTTCTGGGATGAGCCATGTTTGTTTCGCATTTGTGTTGATGGGATCATCCACAAATATGCTCCAGAAGCAGAGATGATGAGCATTCATGAAGCATGTCACTCTTCATTGGTGGGCGACCATCACAGTGGAGCTTGAACCGCTTACAAGGTGTTGCAGTGTGGCTACTATTAGTCATTTATACATCAAGATGCCCATGACATTGTAAAGTAGTGTGATAGATGTCAAAGAGAGGGCGGAGCTTAACGAAGGCACAAACTTCCTTTAAATCCTATTTTGGTCATAGAACTATCGAGGTTTCGGGCATTGATTTTATGGGACCCTTTGTTAGCTCTCACGGTAACAAGTATATTGTAGTTGCAGATGATTATGTCTACAAGTAGGTGAAGGTCGTAGCCCTACCGAACAATGAGGTTAAGAGTTGCTATGGAATTTCTCGAAAAAAAAATTCTAGGTTCGGTATGCCTCGGGCAATTATCAGTGATGGAGGTTCTCATTTTTACAACCGACTGTTCAAAGCTCTCCTTGAAAGATATGGTATGAAGCACTGCATGTCAAGCTCGTATCATCCCCAAACAAGTGGGCAAGTGGAAGTATCAAATAGGAAAATAAAGTAAATCCTATCCAAAATAGTGAATGTGAATCAGACTGATTAGTCAAGAAAGTCGAATGATGCTTTATGGGCCTACCGGACTGCCTTCAAAACTCCCATCGGAATGTCTCCATATCAACTGGTTTTTGGAAAAGCCCATCACATGCCGGTTGAACTTGAACACAAAGCGTTGTGGGCTTCAAGAAACTGAATCTAGATTGGCAAGAAGCTGCAACCTCTAGGTTGATGCAAGTGAATGAGCTTGATGACTTTAGACTACGAGCATATGAGAGCTATGCTTTGTACAAACAATGAATAAAGGTCTAGCATGATTGTAGAGTTGAAGATCTCTTGTTTGCTCCAGGACACATGGTATTGCTTTACAACTCCAGGTTTGGGTAGTTTCCTGGAAATCTCAAACCTAAGTGAATGGGGCCTTTCAGAGTTATGGTGGTTTAGTCGTGGCGCTATCGAATTAAAGAGTAGGGATGGAAAAACTTTCAAAGTCAATAGACAAAGAGTAAAAAGGTATATGGGTGACATGGAAGAGATCAAAATAGTGGAAGATTGGGACCTTGAAGAGACATGAACGCAAAAGCTTCTTGTCATTTGTAAATGCATACTAATGTTATCTTTTGGTATATACATAGTTCTTAGATTTTCTTTAAACTTTTGATGAAAAATTGGGTACCCTCAAAATTTTTGGATTGTAGTTGTTGATGCATTTATTCATTTTGAGTATCTGGCAATATTTGTTCTAATATTGTGAAGGTAAGCTGAGGCTTGAAGCATGACCTGTGAGTCTATACTTGATTGGGTATGCAATGACATGTGTGTTGTGAGCTTATTTTGATGCATTCGTATATCATGTATGGACTAAGAACTTGCCCTAGTACTCTAACATTGGTTTATTGATCTGGTTGATTTGGAAATGATCTTATGCCTTGTTCTTATAGGAAGCCCACTTTTGCCTAAATTGCCTACCAAATGAACTAGTGAATCCCTTGTTCCAAATGTTTGTCCTTCTCATCTACTCAATCTTTCTTGACACCTTGATGACTTAACCTTGTTTGATGAAATACCTTGATATTGGCCCTGATCTATCCTTGAACATGTGAACCTTGATTGAGGCTAGAAGCATAAGTTGAGGGTGGCTACATTGGAGGCCCTAGTTTGAGACATAGATATTTAGTTCACCTTAGGCTAAAAGCCTGAGTTGAGGGTGACCCTTATTATGGTAAAGTAACAAAAATGAGGTGGTTAGTTGGGGTTAAAAGAAAGAAAATAAATAATCATGATTCTGGTGAAGAATAAGTGAAAGAAAAAGTGCCTTGAGTTGAAAAGATTAGCAAAAAAGAGTTCAGAATGGAGGCACAGTTGAAAAGTGAAAGAAAGAATCTAGGAAAAGCTTGAAATGGTGGAATAAGGGAGGAGATAGTGAAATTAGATGGGTATTGAAGGATCAAAGTGTTGGTAAGCATGGTTGAAGGATAGTTTTTAGTCACTTATTGCCTAAAATGCCATACAAGGATAGCTTTTAGTCACTCATACTTGAGTGAGTATGAAGGACTTCTTTCTAGTGAGGGAATTTGCACTACATGAGTAGCATATGACTATACAAGTGATTGTGGATGATTGATACTCCTTAGATTATCATAGATAGGTTGCCAGGTATCTCATTATGTTCTTGTTTTGCTGACTAACTCTGAAATCCTGTTTTGAACATGGTAGTTAGGTACCTAAATCAAAGGAGTTGATATATATGCCATTACTATAGTTGCTATCTATTTCTCTTTGTCTGTGTCGATTGAGTCATCGCCTGAGGAAAAGCAACAATTGTAAGTTGAGGGTGTTGATGTGCTGTCAAAATACAACACTTTTAGTAACTGAAACAAGGGATTATGTAAGTTCTTAAAGCAACTTTTTAGTGTTCTGATGTATTTTTGTGTTAATGTTGCAGAAATGTTAGGTTGTCATGATTTTGAAGAAAAGTTGCAAATATTACTGAAGCACAGGCCATACGAGCCCATCTATGAGTTATAGCCTAAGCTACGAGTTACAGTGTGTGTCCTAGTAGGAAATAGAGACAAAAAATTCAACAATCTGCAAAACTCCTATGAGGCAATCCTACGAGTCATATGACACATAACAACTCTTACAAGTGGGATCGTAGCAAGAATCAGAGAGCTGAAATGTTGGACCAAAAACTGAAGGCCAAGGCTACGAGAACAGCATACGAGTCGTAGCCCAAGCAACGACACATACCAGTGGATTGTACAAGTTGAGTCCAAGATGCCAAGACCCTGATATAAGACCCCGATAACGACTTATAGGTCAGTCTACGAGTCATATCTGCGAGAGGTACCAGCTGCCAACTGTCTTTTCTGCATGTTTTTTAGGGTTTATTTGTGTACACTATAAATACTTTAAGTAGGGGTTTCCTGAGAGGAGGATGAAGGACCTCACATCAGTCATTTAGAATTTGGCTCCAAAATATTCTCTCACTTTAGATTGTTGTTTTCTCTTTGAAAACCCATTTTGGAGACTGCAAATCTTCTGCTATCACTTGGGAATCTATAAATCTTGTGGATTTGCAATTGGGTGTATTCAAATGTCATTTTTGTTGGTAAAATTCTCAACGATATCATTTATTTGCATGTTTGTGTGTTTTGCCTTAGCCATGAGTAGCTAAGCACCCACAATTTGCGGTTGTGGGAACTATGGGTAGTTTCTCGAGATGACCTAGGTTGTTTGCATTTATATGATTGGGGTTTTGCATGTATTGTCTATTTCACTTCATTATTAATGTTATTTGGTGGTGGCCAACACCAAAACCCACCTACTATCACATTTTTGACCAAGGTAGTGACGAATAGGAAAAGAGAAGTAGATGACAGGATTCGATTGATGTGTTCCTATCTAATCCACCAAACCTTACCAATGGGAGGTTCACTGGGACAATAGGTAAGGGGTAGTTGGAACGCTATGGTAGCCGACCAGGCGCCATGGTGAAATTCGACCTTCACCTTCACGAGAGGGCTGGAAGAACCTAAGTTACCGTCCTGCATACAAATCACGAATTATAGTTATCTTACCTAGGTTAATTGAATAAATGAACAATGGGGAACACAATTCCTAACTTGTACCCAAAATTGAATGTTTTCTCGTATTTCAATTAGTGTTTTTTTTAATTTTGTTTTTTGAATCACAACACCCCCCCCCCTCATTTAGAGATTGTAGTCATAAATACTAGAAGTGATTAGTAGTGAAGTCTTGTAGTCAAAGTCCTGTATTCCCTATGGATTCAACCCTAACCTCGGTTAAATTAACTACTGATAGCGACCACTTTCTTATAGGAGCGTGAACATCATCAGCAACTGCTCACGATTATGCCAAAGTATGTGATAGGTGCCAAAGAGAAGGGGGTATTTCCTATAACCATGAGATCCCTCTAAATCTTATTATGGTGATTAGTTATTTGATGTGTGGGGAATAGACCTCATTCGTCCCTTTACTAGCTGAAACAAATACACCTTGGTTGTTGTGTATTATGTATAAAAATGGGTCGAGGCAGTTGCTCTTCCCAACAATGATGGAAAAAGTATCACAATGTTTCTAAAAAGGAACATCTTCTCAAGGTCTGGCACCCCTCAGACGATCACTAGCAATGGGCTTCTCACTTCTGCAATAGATTATTCAAGTCTCTACTTGAACAATATCGGATAAAAGATCGGGTGGCAACCCCTTACCATCATCAGACAAGTGGGTAAGTGGAATTGTCAAATATGGAAATTAAACAAATTATATCCAAGACTTTGAATGCAAACAGGATAGATTGGTCGCGGAAACTTGATGATGCATTGTAGGCACACTAGATAGCTTTTGATACCCTTATAGGCATGCCACCCTACCAACTTGTCTTTGGGAAAGTATGTCATTTGTCGGTGGAGCTTGAGCATAAGGCGATGTGGGCACTGAAGAAGTAGAATCTGTACTGGAATGATGTGGCAAACTCTGGGTTAAACCAACTTAATGAGCTTGATGAATTTCATTTGAAGGCGTATGATAGCTCAGCCTTCTACAAATAAAGGATGAAGATACAACATGATCACCGAATATAGAATTGCCAGTTTGCACCAGGGGACTTAGTGCTACTATAAAATTCCAAGGTAAAGTTGTTCCTTGGGAAACTCAAATCCAGATGGTTCGGACCCTTTAGAATAGCACGTGTCTTTGATCATAGAGCCATTGTGTTGGAGAAAAGAAATGGAGGGAAATTCAAAGTAAATGGCCAAAGAGTCAAGCCATACCTTGAGGAAATAAAAACTATTGAAGCATGGACATTTGAGGAAGTTTGAGTACTCAAGTTTTCTATGTCATGCTATGACAATAAATCAACCGCTGCTTGGGAGGCAACCCAAGGTAGAGACTGGTGCTTAGGCGCCCAGGTATGTTCCTTTTGACCTTGGTACTTCATTTTATATTTATGTTTACATTGAGGACAATGCACCTCTTTTTCGATGGGTTGTGGGTAGTTATGGGTCTCAGTGAAGTATGAGTAGCTTGGCCAGTAACTATCCTAATTTTTGAATCCTAGCGGTTTTTTTGCCTGTGTTCGTTTTTCCCATGGATATTTACTTTATGTTGACTGGGATGTTTAGGTTGTTTAGGTTGTTTAGGTAGTATTGGAAGCATATAGTATAGATATCTTTGGCATATATGTATTTTTGTGCTTTTTTGTGAAAAATGATACCCACCAAATTTTTGATTGGTTAATCTAGATAGCAACCATGCTTACTTAAATGTGTTGATAGTGCTTGTTCTTGTAAGTGAGGATAAAATTGAGATGAAAAGCATGATCTAAGAGTCTTGTTGATAGTGTAGTCAGTGCCATGTGAGTGTGATCTTAATTTGCTAAGTTCATGTACTGTGTTTCAATTTAGAACTTGACTTGTTACTCTGATTTAGACTGTAGGTTAGTAGGATTAGGAAAGCATCTTAGGCCATTATTCATAACAGTCTACTTAGCCTAAATAACTAACCAAATGTGCAAAATATCCCTTGATCCTAATGTTTGAGTCTGACATGTACCTTTTCTTTGTAAAAAACCAAATGACCTAGCCTTATTAGTTGTTAAATCCTAAAATTATCCATACTACTTCCTTGAACATTGTGCACTTTGACTGAGGAAAAAATCCTAAGTTGAGAGAGGCTACCAAAAGTGGCCATGGTTCCGAGGTTGGATAACATGTACCTTAACTCAAGCCAAAAGCCTAAGTTGAGGGTGGCTGGTGAGAGGGTGAAACACAAAATGAGGGGGAAAGTTAGTGATACATGGAAAAGGAGAAAAAAATGTATACTGGATGTAAGAAAAATAAGTGATGCCTTAATTATGAGCTAAAAATACATCAGAAAACACACACACAACTGGCACGAATTCCACAGTAGGAGTCTTAGTTGACATATCACACACGTGGGCTAAATAAGTTGAACACCTTGTATATATCAACCTCTAAGCTTGAATATATGATATAATACCCGTCAGAACTTGACTTACAAACCCCTGCCAAATAACAGGAGACATCCCCAATATTGCTAAGGTGAAAATCTTGGCATAACAATCTAATAAAGCATGATGTGGCCCCAACCTGTCCATGCCTAAAATAAGCTCAAAATCCAGCATATCAGGTAATATCAAATCAACCCAAGTGTCAAAACACTAAAGAGTAACCCTGCAAACTTTTCCAAATCGATCTACCATAAGACAATCCGCCACTGGGGTCGATACACCCACTGGAGTCATGCACATGCAGGAAACAACATAAACAGACACATAAGAAAACGTGGAACATGGATCGAATAAGGTTGAAGTTGGCTACTAGCATACATAAATCATACCAGTGATGGCCTCGTTAGAAGCCTCGGCCTCGTCCCATATTTGTGCAACATAAAGTAGCTCCTACGACCTTTCCCTCGATCAATATCAGTGTCCCCGGCTCTACTGCCCCCAGCGAGCCTCTGGAACCCTACTGATACTTGATGTGTTGTCAAAATACAATACTTTTGATGCTTAAAACTTGGCATTTTGTGTATTCTCAAAGCAATGTTAGTAGGTTTGATGTGTTTTTATGATTGTTTTGCATGATTTCAGGGTAGGCACAATGTTTGCAAAAAATATGCAGAAGTTGCTGAATTGAAAATCCACGATACCCTTTATGGGCTGTAGAGTATTCTAGGGGCCATGAAGGAGGTTTCATGTGAAATTCTAGTGAAGGGTGTAATTCTGAAGTTTGGTCTACGAACATCCAGATGAGCCATAGAAGACTTTATGAGCTGTAGACCTAGTCTCGTACCCAAAGGATAAGAGAATGAGGACTTTCTGAAATTTCATCAAACAAAACCTCCTACAGGATGTTGAAACTTTTACATGATGTAGAGGGAAATAGTAGAGGTCAAGTCTATAATTGCAACAATAGATTACGAAAGTCTGACTACAAGCCGTAAATCACTATAGGGCCCGTAGAGCACCTTGTGGAGCCTGTCAACCCAGTTGTCTGATTTTGTTTTGGATTTGTATTTTAAACACATAAATAGTTTTTTAAGGTTATTTTTCTTAGGAGAGCAGCAAGAGACAGTAGAGAAAAGCATTGGAGAGTTTGAGAAACACTTGTGAACTTTAATTTCTTATTCTAATTACAATCTTGTGGTTCTCATTGAAGAGTTGGATTTTCTTGTTCTTAATTCAATTGTGTAAGTTATCAATTATGTTATTCAACTTCATAAGTCTTGCATTTGCATTGATCATGAGTAGATAAATCTACAACTAGGGTTGTGGGATCCATGAAGAACTAACAAGGTAAAATTGGATAATTCATAATTCCTGAAAAATGTGCATATATATATATATATATATATATATATATATTAATTCTCTTAGTTTTTAATGGTTTCTAATTATGGCAAACATTAGAACCTACCTAGTGTTACTGACTGGACCAAGGTAGTAATGAATAGAAAATAAAGATATTAATTAATAGGATTCTATCGATGTTTCTCATCTAACTAACAGAATTGGGCCAACTGGAAGTTGTACTAGAACAATAGGTAAGGGTCAGTAATGTCACACAACAGTGATAGACCAAATCACATAGTGAAACTCACCTCTTGCCTGGGCGAAAGGATTTGGTGAACTTAACTTACCGTTCTGCATGCTACACACTAGAAAAGAATTGGATTATCTGGTGATAATAAGTTAGAGAACACAATACCATGGTTCCTCTTTATATTCGTTTAACGCTTGTTTTAGGTTAGAATTACTTTTTATTAGTTCTTATCAAACATCCCCCATCCTTTGGGTAGATAAGTTGGTTAATAAACCCAAATTGCAATTGAATTCTTCAAAGTATACCATATTCCCTTGGATTTGACCCTAACCTTGGTTTCAATTCTATTTCTCGACAACGATCATTGTATCCTTAAAAAGAAGGTGTAGCATGGGCAATATCAAGAGCCCTGTTAGTCCTCATGATCTCTAAATTTAATTATCCCGATGAACATGATCCTAACCCCTTCCCCTGCCACTGGATAAAGGAGCTGAACTGATGGGTTGTAAGGAGGCATGGGCTACTCTACGCTCTGGAAAGTCCATGTACTAATAATCTGGTGCTCGGTACTCAAAAAAACCCAGAGCAACCCTGTCTCGATGGTCATGATCATGCTTCCCCGATCCAGCTATCCTGAAACCCAACCAACCTATTGAGGACATCCCAATTGGCCCTGAAGAAGCACAGTCACTCCCTCTGTCTGTGCACGAAAAAAATAAGAGAACCACCCCTGCTGGGAGTACTATATCCCTAATATCCACCCTCAAAATACTATTATAATGCCTGGTAGTGCTGAATGGTCTAACCTTATTGACCTCTCTTCAGAGGCCTGTCCGTTGGCACGCAGAATCATATATAGGTGCCACCACTAAACTTTACCTTATATCAACTCCACTTGTCGCAGCCCTCTTGGGCTTCGCGACTAATCTACTCTAGAGAGGGAGCATGATCAACAGTATCCAAACATGATCAACCTGAGTTCACCAGAGCATCAGTGCCTATCCTCTGCTGAGGCCTCAACCTTTGCATAAAATAGTGAAATCATTCCTCCTCGAAAGGCAAAACATTTGAACCATACTAAGAGAGCTCCTGAAACCTGACCTCATACTAAGACATAAACATTTGTTCCTACTAAAGTCATACAAACGGATCCCGACAATGCTCCCTAAATCTCTTAGGAACAAATCTAGTCATAAATGTCTCCGTACACTCTATCCAAGTCAATGGTGTTGCGTCTTCTAGTCTGGTATCTTGATAAGTCCCCGTTATTGTCCAGTGGTATCATCTAGTTGATAAGAAGTAATCTCAACCCCTTGAAACTCCAACAGTCTTAAAGCCTACAACCGCTTATTGCATGCTGTCAAGAACTCTTAAATGTCCTCCTCTGCAGCTCCCATAATCCTCGGCGAAGCCAATCTCAAGAAGCACCCAAATAGTTATTGGTCCTAAAATAGTACAAATCCTTCTGATTGGGTCAAAACCTCTAGGATAACAAGATCTGCCAGTGCCTGAACTGGAGGAGCTGGAGCTGGCATCACATGATATGCTATCAAAATACAGCATTTTTGTAACACCCCATGTTTTACATGTACTAATGCTATGTAAATGAAACTTGATATAGTTTGGTCAAATTAGCGCTAATTTTTAAAAGTTCTTGAATCTCGTGTTAATGGGTGATACTTACATCTATCGCTTAAGAGGGTGGAGAGTATACATGTTTTGTGATAATTGAGGAGATCACAGTCCTAAACAAAGTGAGAGAATTGAGCTGCTTGTAGGACTTAATAATCTAGTAGGTGAGTCACCTACTTGCTTAGCTTAATTTGCTAGGTAAACGGAGATAAGGCCCCATGTCGAATTTGTCCAAGTCTGATTATGAATAAAGTCTGTGTTAAGGGTGTAACTTTAGCCCATGTTTTAGCATCATAAGTGGACCTTATTTTCAGTCCAAGAAGAATGAAAAAAAGGCCCAAGTACATCACAATCTGCTTGACTATTTGGGCCCAAAATTAATTAAGAAGAAAGCTGGAAAATGGGCAGCCAAGGCCCATTAATTTTGAGACTCATTTAGGCCCAAGTATAAGGGTCAAGCTGCTGCATTACAAGTCTATTAACAAGTGTGAATGTGTGGTCAAAAGTTCAAGAGATAGTCGGCCAAAAGAGTCTTTAAAAAAGGCTCAAAAGCAGCCCTCAATTCATTCCACTTGAAACAAATTTTCTGCTTTCCAAAAAACTCTTTTTCTCTCTTTAATTCATTTCTCAAAGCAGCCTACATAACCCTCTAGGGTTCTTGAAGGAAACTATAATCTTGAAGGAAAAGGTAAGTAATCATATTTGTATATTTAGTATGGTTTCTTCACGAAAAACAAGAAGTATATGCTAGTATGTTGTGTTGAAAATTTGGACACCATGTGTCCTAAGTATTGTTGTGAACTTTTTTTGTTATTTAAGAGGGTTTTCTCTTCTTGGTTGGCTGAATTTATGAAGTAAGACTTATATTTTTAATAAGGCATAGTTTGTTAGTCATGTAATTGAGCTACTGCACCACTTTTACAGCCTGCAAAGATGAATTAATATACGACGTCATAATTGTACTCTTTAAAGAAACTTAGGTGCTGATCATTGTAATATGTTGTTCCACGACCTTAACCTATTTTGGGACTATTTGTGGAATATTCTAAGATTGGTTTTATGTGTAAAAAATGTTGGATACAATTTGGGTAAAGTTAAAACAGGTTCGGGATTGTTGACGTCAAAGTGTGGAGAAGTGATGTAACGTTATGCCGCTTGTTTGTATGTTTTGAAGAATTGTTATGTGCTGTGCCTTGTGGGCTGTTGTAAAATTGTTAAGAATATGAAATAAGATTGATGAAATGCCTTTGCATCACTAATTAAAAGTTTGTAGCCCGGATGTTAGTTTTTATGGTATTGGGCTGCCAAGAAGTGTTTCATCACGGCTAATACTACTCTTATTGCCTAATATACTAGTGATAAATATTTGAGGGAAAACGCAGCCACTCCAAGGTAGTAACAAGGTCATACAATGAGGTATGTAAGGCTACTTGATTTCGTATTGTTTGGCATGAAACATAGATCCTTCCTTGGCACAAAAGGCACTTACCAACTCCGACACAACTATTAATTGTGCCTACACTCTTGCACATGTTCATATTCTCCTATGCATAGACACCTTCAAATATGCATACATACGTGGATACAAAGTTACATGGGTTCTTGCTACTAAATAAAGTCCACGTGTTGTTTTATCACTTACGCATTTCATTATTTGTACAACATACTCTTTTCATTGACATATTGTCTTGTATGATATTTACATGTCACATGTTACACCTACAGTCCTACACCTCCAACATTATGACCACCAAAGGAATCTTCTCAAAAGTAATTGAAAGATAAAGTGAGTTGTTTATTGATGGGTGGTAGCCCGAGTGGTGGAAGCATCGCGTAGCCAGGGACGATCCTATCATGGGTGGTAGCCTAAGGGGTTAAGGAAGAACCTAGCCAGGGACGATCCCGACATAGATTTACCACTCATCAGCTGGTCATTTGTATTACAAGTTGTGTACAAACTATACAGTAAAGGTAAAGTAATATAAAGAACATGAAGTACATGATCCCACAGTATAACTAAAGGTGGTCTTTTATCCTACACTAGTGCATAGTTTCATTTGAGTTGTCACGTCATATATGGTATTTTACGCCTTACATATTCAGTACATTATCTCGTACTGACGTTCCTTACGTGGGACCTGCATTTCATGTTGCAAGTACAGGTGCTAGTAGATCTCCCCAGTAGAGTACAGGATATCTAGCTGCTGTTACCAAGCTCCAGGTTGCTTCGCAGCTTTGTGTGTGTCTAGAGCTTATATCTTTGTATTGTACAGTTAGCCGAGGAGGGTCCTATCCCGACCCATATCAGATACTTTTCCTTATCCAGAAGCTTTGTAGACTATGTAAATTAAAGTGTGCCCATCTTTCGCACCTTAGACATCATGGCCCCAATGGCCTAGCCATATGCATTTTCTTTTGGCCTGTTATTACTATTTACTTTCTTAAAGGCACATTGAAGGTAGAAATCCCTTATAATACATGTAAAAAGTGCATAGATATAGGTTGGTTCTCCCAATCCTTATCAGCAACAGGTGCTGATCTGCCTTAATGGGACTTTAGGGCGTGACAGAAGTGGTATCAGAGCGGGTCATCCTAGGGAGTCTACAAAGCCTATGCCTATATAGAGTCTTATTTATCAATATGTTATGCACCACATTTATAAGCAGGAGGCTATGTGGCATTTAAGAGTAGTTACTTTCATTTCATTCTTTAGATCGTGCGATAGAGCTAAGCGTAATAGGTGGATTGTGTCTAACTCCTAAATTGTTTTGTACAGCGAGCAAGTATGCCAAAAACCAGGATGAACAAAGGTAAAGGGAAGGCAGTAGAAGTGGTATCTGGTAGACCCAGTCATGTGAGACAGCGAAATGAGGCTCGAGATGAGTCTTTGTCACAGAAATCTCCAACCCCTCCAGCTCCTGATGAACCTAAAAGTAGTGAAAATACCCAGAACAACCTATCGATGCCACCATGCATGATCTGAGAAATGCAGTCCAACTATTGAATCTTATAGTAGCTGGCTAAGGTCAAAGACAGGAAGGTCCAGCTATAGGTGCAGGTGGTGCAAATAGGGCAGTTGGCACAAGGATATGTGACTTCCTTAATTTGGACCCTCCAACCATCACTGAGTCTGATCCTACTGAAGATCCCCAAGACTTTATTGATTAGATTCAGTGCACTTTAGATGTTATGCATGTGAATGTTACAAAAGTTGTCGAGTTAGCGACACACTTTGGAGGATGTGTCTATATTGTGGTATGAAGCTCAGAAGCAATCCAAAGATAAAGATGCTCCCCCAACCACTTGGAAGGAGTTCATAGAGGCATTTCTTGACCATTACTTGCCATTAGAGATCTGACAGGCCCATGCAGATTAGTTCTTAAATCTCCACCAACGGAATATGAACGTGAGGGGGATTATAGCCTCCAATTTAATTTCGTGTCTAGGTATGCTCCTAATGTAGTTACTATTATGGCAGATAGAGTTCAACGATATGTGAATAGATTGAATACATATCTGGTCAAAGACTGTACCATTACTTCCTTGAATAAGGACATGGACATAGCGAGGATGCATGCATTTGCACAGAAGTTGGAGGATCAGAGGCAGAGAAGAAAGCCACAAGAGTTGGAAAGGGGGTAGGCCAAAAGGGCCGGATCTACAAGGCAGTTTACACCACCCCAGGGTGAGCTTAGGCCTCAGTTTTCTAATAGACCACCTAGGCCATCATGCTTCTACTCTGCAGCCAGTGCTCCACCACAACTTCAGGGGTCTAGGAGAAATCTGTTTGGTCCAAAAAGTGAAGGGCAAGGTGCCAGAACAGTGGGATATTCAGCAGGCCGGCAAGTGACTCCTAGGAAACCTTGTAACTAGTGTGGAAGGAGTCATTTAGGTATATGTCGTGTTGGGACAGATATTTGTTATTGGTGTGGTGCACTTGGGCACATGATAAAGGATTGCTCGAGGAACCGTATGGGTGATATAGCACAATCTACTGGGTCAGCTGTTGCATCATCATCATCATCAGTTCCTCCATTAGGTAGGGGTCAACAAGAATCTATAGGTCGTGGTAGAGGTGTTAGAGGAGCAGCTAGCTCTAGCGGAGTCCAGAATCGCACTTATGCTGTGGGGAGTCAGCAAAATTTGGAAGCTTCACCTGATGTGGTCACAGGTACATTGTCCATCTTTTCACATAATGTATATGCATTAATTGACCCTGGTTCTACATCATTATACATTACCCCACTAGTTGCTGGGAAGCTTAAGAGAATAGAAGTGTCTACACCAACCAGTGAATCTATTATGCCTAGAAGGGTTTATTATGACTGTGTAGTCATTGTTTGTGACCGCGACATATTGGTTGACATCATTGAGCTAGAAATGGTGGAATTCAATATTATAATGGGTATGGATTAGCTAGCTTCTTGCTATGCCACCATGGATTGACGAACTAAGAGAGTGTACTTCCAATTTCCAAATAAGGCATTTCTTGAATGGGAAGGCAATATTAAGGCACCAAAGGGTAAATTTATCTCTTATTTTAAGGCCAGGAAGATGATATCTAAGAGGTATATATGTCATTTAGTTGGAGTAAGGGATGCAGAGGCAGAATATCCAATCCTTCAATTAGTTCTAATAGTGAATGAATTTGTTGATGTGTTCCCTGAAGAACTTCCAGGCTTAGCTCTAGAATGAGAGGTAGATTTGGGTATTGACTTACTTTCGAGCACTCAACCCATTTCTATCCCTTCATATAGAATGGTCCCGGTAAAATTGCGTGAATTAAAAGAGCAGTTAAAAGACCTATTGGAGAAGGGTTTTATAAGACGTAGTATGTTCCCTTGGGGTAAACCAGTGTTATTTGTATGCAAAAAGGATGGCACCTTGAGAATGTGTGTCGACTATTGACAATTGAATAGGGTGACAATTAAGAATAAATATCCTGTCCCTAGGATTAATGATTTATTTGATCAGTTACAGGGTACCAAATGCTTTTCCAAAATTGATTTGCAATCAGGGTATCACCAAGTGAGGGTGAAGGAGGAAGATATACCTAAGATTGCTTTCAGAACATGCTATGGTCACATTGAATTTCTTGTTATGTCATTTAGGCTAACGAATGCACCAGCAGTTTTTATGGACTTGATGAACAGAGTATTTAAGCTATTCTTGGATGTGTTCGTGATAGTATGTATAGATGACATTTTAGTATACTCAAGATCAAAAGAGGACCACGCAAAGCATTTATGACAAGTGTTACAGGTTCTTCGTTATCGACAATTGTATTCCAAGTTTTCTAAATGTGAATTTTGGCTAAAATTAGTGGCATTCTTGGATCATATTATGTCTGAGGAAGGAATAAGAATTTATTCACAAAAAGATAGAGGCTGTGAGAGATTGGCCAAGACCAACGACACCTACGAAAGTTCGAAGCTTCCTAGGTTTGGCAGTTTATTACAGGAGATTTTTTGAAGGTTTTTCTTTTATTTTTGCACCCCTAACAAAATTGACACATAGGGAAACCAAGTTCCAATGGAATGATGCATGTGAAAGGAGCTTCCAAAAACTGAAAAATAAGCTAACTTTCACACCCGTTCTAGTACTTCCAGAAGGATCTGAGGGGTATGTAGTGTATTGTGATGCATCAGGAGGTGGCTTAGGATGTGTACTGACATAGCATGGTAGAGTAATTACTTATGCATCTAGACAACTATGACCACATGAGAAAAGTTACCCAACTCATGATCTTGAGCTAGCAGCGGTTGTATTTTCTTTGAAAATATGGCGCCATTATTGATATGGGTTTCACGTTGACATATACACTGATCATAAGATCTTGCAATACATCTTTAAGCAAAAATACCTAAATTTAAGACAGCGGAGATGGCTAGAGCTAATAAAGGATTATGATGTTGATATACTATACCATCTGGGAAAGGCAAATGTGGTAGCCGATGCTCTGAGTCGTAAGGCAATCATGAATACTTGTGACGAGGCCATGGTAAGTCAAGGTGTTGCTAAGGATCTAAGAAAACTAGCTAGTTTGGTAGTTTGCCTTCTTGAAACTCCAAAAGGAAGGGGTTATTGTACATAATACAGTAGCATCTTCATTGGTAACGGAGGTGAAAGCAAAGAAAATCGAGGATCCTATTTTACGACGACATAAGGAAAAGGTGAATCAGGGTATGATGAAGGGCTTTGAACTTACACAAAATAGAGTACTTACTGCCAAAATAGATTATGTGTGCCTGATATTAATGGATTAAGAAAGAGAATAATGGAAGAATCCCATCATTCTCGATATTTCATCTAACCAGGATCAACTAAGATGTACCATGACCTGAAGGGAATGTTTTGGTGGGGAGGCATGTAAAACGACCTTGCAGAATTTGTGGCTCAATGTCCAAATTGCCAATAAGTGAAGGTAAAACACCAAAAGCTGGGAGGTTATATGCAGTGTATAGATCTTCCAACATGGAAGTGAGATATGAACAATATGGATTTTGTTATTGGGCTGCCTCGCTCGTTTCAGAAGTTTGACTCCATATAGGTAATAGTTGATAGACTCACAAAGTAAGCACACTTCTTATCAGTCAGGAGTGATTATACAGCTGAAGAGTATGCCAAGCTATACCTCAAAGAGATAGTCAGACTACATGGAGTCCCAATTTCCATTATCTCTGATCGAGGGGCTCAATTCACTGCAAAGTTTCGAAAGTCCTTCCAAAGGAGTTTAGGGACACAAGTGAATTTAAGTACAGATTTCCATCCTCAAACAGGTGCTCAAGCAAAATGCACCATTCAGACACTTGAAGATATGTTGCGAGCTTATGCGTTGGACTTTAAAGGTAGTTGGGTGGACCACTTGCGACTTATTGAATTTGCCTATAATAATAGCTTCTACACAAGAATCAAGATGGCACCTTATGAAGCTTTGTATGGAAGGAAATGTAGATCGCCAATTGGATGGTTTGAAGTGGGTGAAACCACCTTGCTTGGGCAATATCTAGTACAAAAGCCATGGAAAAAGTTAAGGTAATACAGCAGCGGCTAGAAAGATCCCAAAGTCATCACAAATCATATGCGGATTCTAGAAGGAGAGGACTGGAATTCTCATTAGGGGATTGGGTATTTTTAAAGGTGTCTCCAAGGAAAGGGGATATAAGGTTGGGTAAGAAAGGAAAACTGAGCCCACGTTACATTGGGCCATATAAAATTATTAAGAAGTTCAGGCATGTTGCATATGAACTAGAGCTACCCCAAGAGCTTTCAATGGTTCATCAAGTTTTTCATGTCTCAATGCTTCGAAAATGCATAGGTGACCCATCCTGTATCACTCCTATTGTGGATGTGTAGGTTACAAAAGATCTAACCTATGAAGAAGTACCTGTTGCTATTCTAGATCGTCCAGTTAAGAAGCTAAGGAATAAAGAAATAGCTTCAGTAAAGGTACTTTGGAGAAACCAGAAAGCAGAAGAAATAACATGGCAGGCCCAGGATACGATGAGATCAAAATACCCTTACTTATTTGAAGCTAAAGAGCAAGTCCAACATGAAGAATTGGAACAGTAATAGGTACTGTCATTGAATACTTAGTATGTTGTCAAAGGTTTTTTAAATAAAGTTTATAAATGGTTAAGCTATCCAATTGTGCTAACATTCGAGGACGAATGTTCCTAAGGGGGGAGAATGAAACACCCCACATTTTACATGCACTAATGCTATTTAAATGAAACATGATATGGTTTGGTCAAATTAGCGCCAATTTTTAAAAGTGCTTGAATCTCATGTTAATGGGCGATATGTACGTCTAACGCTTAAGAGGGTGGAGTGTATACATGTTTTGTATTAAGTTGAGGAGATCACAACCCTATACAATGTGACAGAATTAAGGTGCTTGTAGGACTTAATAAGCTAGTAGGTGAGTCACCTACTTGCTTAGCTTAATTTGCTAGATAAACGGAGACGAGGCCCAACATCGAATTTGTCCAAGTCCGATTATGAATAAAGTACGTGTTAAGGGTGTGACTTTAGCCCATGTTTTATCATCATAAATGGACCTTATTTTCAGTCCAAGAAGAATGTGAAAAGGGCCCAAGTACATCACAACCCACTTGACCATTTGGGCCCAAAACTAATTAAGAAGAAAACCGGAAAATGGGCAGCCAAGGCCCATCAATTTTGAGACCCATTTAGGCCCAAGCATAAGGACCAAGCTACTGCATAATAAGTGTATTAACAGGTGTTAATGTGTGGTCAAAGGTTCGAGAGAAAGTTGGCCAAAAGAGTATTTAAAAACGGCTCAACAGCAGCCCTCAATTCATTCCACTTGAAACAAATTTTCTGCTTTCCAAAAAAACTCTTTTTCTCTCTGATTCATTTCTCAAAGCATCCTACATAACCCTCTAGGGTTCTTGAAGGAAAATGTAAGTAATCATAGTTGTGTATTTAGTATGGTTTTTTCATGAAAAAACAAGATGTATAAGCTAGTATGTTTTGTTGGAAATTTGGACAGCATGTGTCCTAAGGATTGTTGTGAACTTTTCTTGTTATTTAAGAGGATTTTCTCTTCTTTGTTGGCTAAATTATGAAGTAAGACTTATATTTTTAACAAGGTATAGTTTTTAAGTCATGTAATTGAGCTGGTGCACCACTTTTACAGCCTACAAAGATGAATTATTCTACGACATCGTAATTGTACTCTTAAAAAAAACTTGGGAGCTGATAGTTATAATATGTTGTTCCACGACCTTCACCTATTTTGGAAACATTTGTGGAATATACTAATACTAATTTGATGTGTAAAAGCTGTTGAATAAAATTTGGGTAAAGTTAAAACAGGTTTGGGATTGTTGACGTCGAAGTGTAGAGAAGTGATGTAACGTTATGCCGCATATTTGTATGTTGCGAAGAATTGTTATGTCTTATGCCTTGTCGATTATTGTAAGAGTATTAAGAGTCTGAAATAAGATATATATGACATATATATAAGAATGGTTGTTAGAAAATACAATTATAAGTGAAAAGATTGAAGAAATGCCTTTGCATCGCTAATTAAAAGTTTGCTGCCCGGATGTTAGTTTTTATGGTATTGGGCTGCCAAGAAGTGTTTCCTCACTGCTAATACTACTCTTATTTCCTGATATACTGTAGATAAATATTTGAGGGACAATGCAGCCACTCCAAGGTAGTAACGAGGTCATACAACGAGGTATGTAAGGCTACTTGATTTCATATTGTTTGGCATGAAACATAAATCATTCCTTGGCACATAAAGGCACTTACCAACTCCGACACAACTATTAATTTTGCCTACACTCTTGCACATATTCATATGCTCCCATACATAGACACCTTCAAATATGCATACATATGTGGATACAAAGTTACATGGGTTCTTGCTGCTAAATAAAGTCCAAGAGTTGTTTTATTCATTATGCATTTTATTATTTGTGTAACGTATTCTTTTCATTGGCATATTGTCGTTTATGATTATTTACATGTCACATGTTACACCTACAGTCCTAAGCTCCAACATTATTACCACCAAAAAAATCATCTCAAAAGTAATTGAAAGATAAAGTTTGTAGTTTGTTGATGGGTGGTAGCCCCAGGGGTGGAAGCATCACCTAGCCAGAGACGATCCTATCATGGATGGTAGCCTAAGAGGTTAAGGAAGAACCTAGCCAGGGACGATCCCGAAATAGATTTACCACTAATCAGCTGGTCATTTTTATTACATGTTGGGCACAAATTATACAGTAAAGGTAAAGTAATATTAAAACATAAAGTACATGATCCCACAGTATAACTAAAGGTGGTCTCTTATCCGACACCAGTGTATAGTTTCATTTGAGTTATCACATCATATACAGTATTTCCTGTCTTACATATTCATTACATTATCTCGTACTGATGTAACTTACGGGGGACCTGCATTTCATGCTGCAGGTACAGGTGCTAGTAGATCTCTCCAGCAGAGTACAGGATATCCAGGTGTTGTTACCAAGATCCAGGTTGCTTCGGAGCTTTGTGTTTATCTAGAGCTTATATGTTTGTATTGTACAGTTAGTCAAGGTGGAACCTGTCCCGACCCTTATCAGATACTTTTCCTTATCTAGAGGCTTTGTAGACTATGTAAATTAAAGTGTGGCCATGTCTCGTACCTTAGACACCGTGGCCCCAACGGCCTAGCCATATGCATTTTTTTGGACTTTTATTACTGTTTACTTTCTTAAAGGAACATTGAAGGTAGAAATCCCTTATAATACATGTAAAAAGTGCACAGATATTGGTTGGTTCTCCTGAGCCGTATCGGCAACGGGTGCCGGTCCGCTTTAATGGGACTTTGGGGCATGATAATTTTTTATACTTAAAACTTAGAATTTTATGTGTTTTTAATGTTGTGTTAGTAGGTGTTATGTGTTTTTGTGTTTTAGTTACATGATTCGAGGGTTCGCTTTGATTTTAGGCAGATTATGCAGAAGTTGCACTTTTTGATAATATAGGAGACCCTTTACGGGCCATAGTGCATTGTACGGGTCGTAAAGGAGGTTTTGTAAATAATTTTTAGTGAGGGGCTAATTTTTTGAAGTTTGTTTTACGAACATACAGATGGGTCATGAACCATTTTACTAGTCCTAGATCGCGTATCGTGCCCTGAGGATCAAAGAAAAAGGACTTTCTAATGTTTCATCAGATGAAACCCCCTATGGATCATAGAATATTTTATGGGTCATAGATGGTTATCATAGAACATAAGTCCAGATTCGCAGCAACAATGTGCGAAAGCCCAATTACGGGACGTGGAACACAATATGGCCAATAAATTAGTTCATGAAATGTGTCGACCTACTTATCCCATTTTGTTTAGGATTTGTATTTTTAAACAATATAAATAGGATTTTAGGTTATTTTCTGAGAGAGTTCTACAAGTTAATAGAAAAATAGTAAGTTTGAGGGGAGAAAACATTGGAGTATTTTGAGAAACACTTGTACTTTGATTTGATCTTATAATCTTCTGATTCTCATTGAAACTTGAACTTACTTGTCCTTAATTCAATTGTATAAGTGCTCTGTTATGTTATTCAAATTCATAAATCTTGCATCTACACAAATCATGAGTAGCTAAATCCACAACTAGTGTTGTGGGAACCATGAAGAACTAACAATGTAAAACTGGATAAATCATAATTCTTGGAAAGTGTGCATGCATGTACTAATTAACTCTATTCGTTTTGCATGTTTTCTATTGGTGGCCAACATTAGAACCTTCCTAGTATTATTGACTGGACCAAGGAAGTAATGAATAGGAAAAGAGATTAATTAATAGGATTCGATTGATATGTTCTCGTCTAATCTACCGAATTGAGCCAAGGGGAGGCTGTACTGGGACTGATAGGTAAGGGCTAGTAATGTCACACTATGGAGATAGGCCAAGTCACATAGTGAAATTCACCTCTTACCTAGACCAAAGAGTTTGGTGGACTTAACATATCGTTCGACATGCTACACACTAGAAAAGAATTAGCTTATCCAATGATACTAAGTTAGGGATTCATGAGGAATACAATACCCTAGTTTCTATCCGTATTGGTTAAACTCTTGTGTTAGTTATGTTTACTATTCTACTCGTTACTACAACCCCCACTCAGGGAGATAAGTCAGTTAATCACTTAAATTACAATAATTGATTTCTCCTAAGTCTACAGTATTCCCTTAGGTTTAACCCTAACCTTTGTTGGGTTCTATTTCTTAACGACGACCGCTTTATCCAAAAAAAGGAGGTTGTAAACTCGAAGAAATCAATATTTTGTCACCATTGCTGAGGAATACAACTAGACTTGATTAATTCGAGTGATTTAGGTAGTAATCCTTATTTCCCTCATTTTACGTTTTTTGTTATTTTTGTTTCTTTTCAGGGTATAAGTGTGGTGTATGCCTAATATGGGAAGTCCAAGCAGACCCTTGACTCAGTTTGACCTAAAGATCCAGAGAATCTTGAGAAGAATGGCCCAAGACAATGCCAATGACATGGCAAATGCAGCTCCAAGCAGGACTTAGAATGAGACCCACCACCTCTCGAGGATACTGCTCCACAGCGATAGGATTTTAATGCCAAAGCTTATTAGTGGAATCAATATAGGCTAAATCCTATGGCTATTGATGTAAATGGGACTATTTTGTTACCACCACTATCGACTGACACAAAGTTGGTGGTTTCGAGTGGGATCCTTCAGATGTTACAGAATCGTGGGTTGGTCACGAGCCTACCGTCGGAGGACTTTCATATCCATCTACACAATACTACATTCGTCTGTATGTATATGATGGGAACATAGAATCTGTCTATGGATGTTGTGGGACATTATGTCTTCCCATTATCCCTTACAGGCAATGCAACACTATAGCTATTTGAGCTCCCGCAGAGTTTAATCATAATTGGGCTGAGTTGCAGAAGGCCTTTTTGAAGAGTTACTTCTCGAGGTCGAAGAAGCTCAAGTTAAAAGATCATATCAACAACTTTGAGCAGCTTCCTAGTGACTCGATTAATATAACATGGGAGCAGTTTACTAAGTCCTTAAGGAGTGTCCCGAACCACAAGATTATTGATGATACCATAGAGGAGATCTCATATTGTGCTCTTGATGAAAATAGTTAGGTTTGTGCTGATACCATTATGGGGGGTATGTTCTTAGATCAGCCATTTCCAAGGATTGTTGAAAGGATGGAAAAGTAGTCAAGATCAATCATGCATGGGGGCAAAGAGATAGAGCATCTAACCAAAGTTCATGCGTTGCCAATATTCGTTCAGAGCAAGCTAAGATAAATGAAGAGATTATATAAGAATGCATACAGGCATGGAGGTAATGATTAAGCAGAATCAGGAATGAGTCAACACAGTTGTTCATTAACCTTCGTGCGCACCCATGTTTAATGAGCCCTATTATAAGGAGGACACTTGTTTCATTGTTGATTAGATGAGGGGGCTTTCGGACCAATACCCAAGGGTCCAATTAGGACTATTGGCGCCAAGGTCAAGGAAACCAAGGTCGGAACTTCAATCAAGATGGAGCTTTCAGAGGCAACTATAAAGGATACAATAACAGGAATCAAGGCTAAGATAGAGATGTCGATTGGGGTCATAGATATGGTTATAAAGATGGTCCCTATGTACCATCATATAACCACGACATAGGTGTGAGTATCTCAAGAGTTGAGGAGATATTCGATTGTCTATTGAAGAAAGTTGAGATATAGGATGAGACTCTAAAGGGGATAAAATCTGAGATCTCCAATATAAATTAAAAATCGAGTCTCATTTTGTTGCCATCAAATAGCTTGAGCAACAGTTGCATCAAGTGTCCACTTTACTTAATCTGTGTCAAAGGGGTACACTGCCTAGCAACATAGTTCGTAATCCTAAAAATGAAGGGCAGCGCATGGCAGTTACTACTTGTGGTGACAAAATCACCATTGATCCTCCTATGCTAGTAGATGAGGATGATTTTTGAGAGGAGATAGTTATAGTCAAGGATGCGGATACTGGAGATGATGGTGGCAAGGTTGGGGTAAGTGAAACTGCTAATGCACCACAGAAGTTAAAGCCCATTCCTAGGCCTCCTCTTCCCTTCCGTCAAAGAATTAAAAAGAGGGAGGAGGAAGGCAAATGCAAGAACTTCCTCTCTATACTAAAATAACTCTCCATCATTATTTCTCTTATCGAGGCATTGGAGAAGATGCTGGGCTATGCAAAGTACACAAAGCAGCTTGTCACAAAAAAGTGAATATGACTCAGGAGCTCGTGCGAGCACTTTTGACATTGCAGTGCAATTGCTACAAGGTCTTTGGTCCAAAAACAAAATTATCCAGGCATTTTTACCATACCCTACACCATTAGAGATGTGAAGTTCACAAGGGCATTATCTGGTCTAGGTTCTATCATTATTTGGATGCCCCTTACGATCTTCAAGAAGCTAGGATTAGGAGCCCATACCCTGACGAGTGTGCGGTTGTTAATGGTTGTCTGCATAGTGAAGAAACTTGTGGGGATACTCTATGATGTGCTTGTCAAAGTTGAAAAGTTCATATTCCCCATAGAATTTGTGAACCTAGATTGCAAAGTCAACTTTGATGTCTCAAACATCTTGGAAAGACCATTCCTACCCACTAGGCGAGCATTCGTGGATATGAAAGCTGGTCAACTCAAGTTTAGATTGAATAATGAAGAAGTTATCTTCAATATATGGCAGTCTATGAAGAGGCTAGATGATTTGAATAATGAAGACTGGGCACTTAATGAAGTACGATTAACCAAGCTGTCCAAATCATATCGCGACAATAAATCAGGAACTACTTGGTAGGAAACCCAAGATTTTTTATGTAATAGCTATAGTTCTAGCTTTGTTTTCAATTTTTAGACTCATAGGTTTTTTATTTTCTTGTATTTTTATTGTCATCTTGGATATTGAGTTGGTTGCATATCGGGTAATAGTGTGTTCTGTGGAAAATATGTAGCTACAGGGCTAAGCCAGCCACTCTTGGCTAAGAAGTGTATCAGGAAGTGGCACTATGATTTGTTCAATGGGCCGTAAATCACTCCACGACCCATACACTATTTTGTAGACATTTACAGTAATCAAAAAGTTGTGTACCCCAGTCCACGAGCAAAATTTACTATCCATAGATACTACTATGGGTTGTGAATGGGGCTCGTGGACCCCAGGTAATTTTTTAAAATTTTTGACCAAGTGTTGATGTATCTACGACTAACTTTATGAGTCATACCTCATTCTGTGACTAGTAGACTGGTCTATGAAACCTAATCCCGAAAACTAGGATTTGGGCCTTCTACAAAACCATAATTCACAAGTTGTATAACAATCTATGGCCCATAATTGAGGTTTTGTAGAGTCCAGGACCATCAGTTTTAATTGACCCAGTCAAACTATAAATATTGGGGTCAAAATATTTTGACCCCATTTGAGCCCTAATTTAAATTTTACCCGGTCAATCCCCACCCAAAAACTTTTGACCACTGACGGTAACACCTCATCCACTTTCTGGCAAGATTTTCTCAGTGTCCCGGGATTTCTAGTGTCGCATCACCTCCTTCATCTTCTACAATCTAATCACGCAATTTGGTAAGTTTTCGGTCAATCTAATACCATTAGTTTTCAAATTATTGTATGGTTAAATTGAAATTTTGGGTATGGTTATGTTAGACACAAATCCATGTGTGAAAATTCGTGTTTGATAATTAAATTATTGATGTCGATGTTTGAATATGTGCTTAGGGCCAAAAATGGGTGTAATTGCCTAGTTGGGTGATTTTGAATAATATTATTGACACCTTGTAATCGCTCACCATTTGAATTAAATTGACTACGTGTTTACTATTTGGTGTGCGGTGGCATGGGTTGATGCTTATATTGTTAATCCATTCAACATGGGGTCAAGGTTTGGGGAAACATGTTTAATTTCTTTCGATGGGGTATATGTGCTAATCATAATGTTGGGGATTTGTTGGTGATTAAGAATGATGTAGGTATGTGCGTATTGCGTCGATGTAGGTAGAATAGGTTGAAAGAAGTTGTATAGGATTCATTTTGATGAACTGAGAAACTCAGTTGACTAAGTTTTCTAGTCTATGAATGGCTTCTACGACCCGTGGAACATTCCACGAGTCATAATTGCCCCTCATATAAGATTCCAAAAATCTAAAGTTTCTGACTACCCACAGATGAGACCTTCTACAAGTTCTAGAACACTTAACGACTTGTAGAAAGGTCTCATGGATCCCTGCCTAAAATTAATTCAAACACTGGAATCATCTATGACTCAGTCTATGACTCGTAGAACATTTTGCGACGTATGTGGTCCTGTAGATGCATTTCCATTAAACAAAAGTTCGTGAACACTATTTTATGAGAAGATTCTACAACTCTAGTTTCCACTACGGCCCATAGAGGTTCTTTTGTAGACCCTTCTGCAACTAAGTTTAAATTGTTTTGCATTTTGTTTTTTCATTCATTAGGGCTAACCATGGTGCGTAAGTGTCTCAATTTTAGGTATTATAGCCCCGAAAGAAAAATGAGAAAATTAGGGCCATGTAGAGAAGCCTAAGGGATGAACCCTTAGGGGATGAGCAGACCTCCACCCTGAGTGTTACTAGAAGAGCTCACGTCCGACTTGATCCAGAGGCTGACAAACTACAGATGAGGGTTGCCGCCAGAACTAGGCAGACTTAGGCTCTTTTCGTTCGCACTCCTAGTCAAATGAGGGAGACCATCATAGGATTTCCTCTATTTAGATGAATAGAGAGGAGTCCATTTCAAAGTCAGGCTTCGGTGACAAGTTAAAGACAGAGTCTTTTGCCGCACCGCAAGCATCACCATATCAACTTGACATTCTTACTAGTTTGTTGTGTGTCGTAGGTATACGGGACATCCATACAAAATTGGGCAAGCTAGACCGTTCCATTTATGAGGAGCGTCGAGTCATCCCAAATTGACTCAATAGTGTCCCCCATCTCCAAGACACTATTTATTACATACGGGCTCTAGTAGCTGATCAAATCCCTTGAGAGGTACTCCCCAACCATGGTGAAAGAGTTCTACGCATCTTATGAAACTACTGTTCACAGTAATCTTCCTAAGGGGGAGAAGTCCCTGGCTTAGCCTAGACTAATGGAGACCAGAGTGAGAGGACGGCAGGTGGAAATCTCAGAGATAAGCATATGCCGCATGCTAAATGGGTTGGAGTTCCCTGCCTCCAAATCCATAGGTAAGTTTGACCATTTAGTGGGGGCAGACAAGAGACTTAATGGTAATGAGAAATGTAGTTGATAAAGCTGGCTTGATGAGATGGCTTGTCAATTTGATTGCTGAACAAGGTTTGGAACCTTCATGGGTTGCCACTCACTCAAAGCCTTTTGATAGGGCTTCTCTAAGTTTCCCCACCAAATTTTGGTGCGCGATTGTTAGATCATGCATCTAGCTGATACTTGCTGAAATACCTTGATTTTGAAGCGTGCAATGCTAATTGCCAGCATCTATGCTTGCTATGATATAGATTTGGCTTGCCTCATTGCTAGGCAGATCCACAAGGCTGCCCTAAAGAGATCTACCTTAATCCCCTTTCCATGCTTGATCTACTGACTCTGTTTAGAGTCAGGGGTAGAGAGTCTACACCAGCTACACTCACTAATCGAGGCCTAGCATACTTTGGATGCTAGCCTGATCAAGGCAGAGGAGAACTCGATGGGACTCCAATGAGAATCGCACTAGCCTGCTCCTATGCAAAAGATGTTTGCCCCAGTGCCACCGCCAAAAATTTCACCCACCATTGCCACTGCTTCTGCCAGCAAGGATAGGCCCCTACAGACTGAGGCAGATTAGGAGAGGGGTCCCACTACTTATGCTCCTGCACCACAGGCCACTTTGTCATAGGCTACATGAGCAGGCATGGTTTACGTGTCTGCATTATCTATAAGGCCATGCTATAGAGATTATCACATGCTGAGTGGCAGTTTACTCAGCTTGTTCAGCAGACTAGTCCTTGGATTGGCCATGCAATTTAATAGTTAGAGGGCCGCATGAAGACATATACAGTCACTACTATTTAGGACCATCTTTCTATCATGGATTCCCACATTGATGCTTTTGAGATAAAGGTACAACAGAGCCTGAGCATGACACTGACCAATAGATTTGACGGCCATCCAGATGGAGATCCAATGACTCCGAGCTAACATGGCAGTTGCACTACTAGCACCGACGACACTACCAGAGACTACACTTCCTGTGCCTGTGGTAGATCTATTTGTTCCTAAGGAGCACATACAGTCTTCCCACGAGAAGAGGCTCTACCTAGAGGATGATCCTGATGCCATGCGATTTCTTACGAGGCTGATAGAGAAGAAAGAGCTTAAGTTTGTCTTAAGAGAGTTGAGATAGGAGGCAGATAGACAATAGGACCCTGATCTCAAGCAGGTAAGGGGTGTTGACCACTACAGATAGAGTGTTACTACTGAGGAGGTCACCACACAGGTTGAGGGTGGTCATACTCAGCCACACACCAGTGCTTAGGCGCCCAGGTATGCTTTTTGACCCCAATAATTTATTTTGCTTTTATTGTGTATATTGAGGATAATGCACCTCTTTTTTGATGAAGTGTGGGTAGTACTAGTCCTCAGTGAAGTCTGAGTAGATTGGTCCATAGCTACTCCAATTTTTAATTCTATGATTTTCTTTCATGTGTTCTTGTTCACCATGGATATTTATTTTCTATTGAACTGACATGTTTAGGATGTTTTAGGTAGTATTTGTAGCATATACTATTGATATCTATGGCATATGTATGTTGTTGTGTTTTTTTTTTGTGAAAAATGATACCCACCAAATTTTGATTAGTTAGGATAGATAGCAACCATGCATGTTTAGGTGTGTTGACAATGTTTGTTCTGATAAGTGAGAATAAATCGAGATAAAAAAGCATTATCTAAGAGTCCTTTGTTGGTAACATAATCAGTTCCATGGGAGTGTGATCTAATTTGCTAAATTCTTGTATTGTGTTTTACTTCAGAACTTTCCCTGTTATCCTAAGTTAGACTGTAGATTAATTGAATTAGGAAAGGATCTCAGGCCATTGTTCTTAAAAGTCCACTTGTCCTAAATGACCAACCAAATTGCAGAATATCCCTTGATCCTAATGTTGGAGCCTGAGATGTGCCTATTCTTTGTAAACAACTTAATTAACCTATCCTTATTAGTTGTAAAATCAAGAAATTAGCTCTTCTCCTTCCTTGAACATTGTGCACCTTGAATGAGGCAAAAATCCTCAGTTGAGGATGGCTTCCACAAATGGCCCTGGTTCTAAGGATGGATAATGTGTAGCTTTACTCAGGCTAAAGGGTGGCTGGTGTATGGGTGAAGCACAAAATCAGGGGGAAAGTTAGTGATACAAGTACAGAAGAAAAATTTTGTACTGGGTACAAGAAATATAAGTAACTCCTTAATTGTGAGCTAAAAAAATGAAGTGTAAAAGCAAGGAAAAAAAGCTGAAAAATTAAAACAAAATATAAAAGCACCTAGAAAAGAATGAAATCAAAGAAAAGGGTGAATGGAGTGAAAAGTAACAATGTTGGTAGTGCATAAGTGTAGAAAAACGCAGTGTCAAGGAGGACATTCAGTCACTTTGTTCCCAAAAATATCATACCAAATCCCCTGAGCCTACATTACGAGCCTATAAAGTCCTAAAGCAATCCTAGTCTAAGTAGTCGAAGGTCTTAGTCATGAGTATAAGGGAAAGCCTACGGAATTGGGCATTATGCATGAATATTTTTTGTGAGGGTGAGTGATTTTGCATAGTCCTAAGATTATACATGAAAACATGATTGAGAGTGATATATGGGACTTCTTTCTTTAGGGGCAGTTGCATTACATTGTTAGCATTAGAATTATTCAGTGTTGTGTCTTGTTGATAGTACTTCACTTGTCATAGTTTTGTGGTCACATGCACTAGTATGTATTGGTTTCCTGATAGTTGTCTAATTTTCTTTTGAAAAGTGGTATAGGTATCTGTGTTTAAGTTTGATATGATGTATGCCATTAGGTTGAGGTTTGTGTGTTATTGTACTTCTTATATAGATTGAGTTTATTGCTTGAGGACAATCAACAATGTTAAGTTGAGGTTGTTGATGTGCTATCAAACTAAAACACTTTTGATGCTTAAAACATTGAATTTTGTATGTTCTCCATGTGATGTTAGTAGGTTTTATGTATTTTTGTGTTTTACTTGCAGGATTCCAAGGTTCGCTTTGATTTTGGGAAGATTATGCATAAGTTATTATTTTGATGATGTACGAGACCCTTTATGGGCCGTAGTGCATTCTACGGGCCATGAAATAGGTTTCGTGGATAATTCCAACTAGGAGTTGATTTTTTGAAGTTTAAATTATGAACATGCAGACGAGTCGTGAACCATTTATGAGTCGTAGATCGTGTCTCATGCCATGAGGATCAGAGAAGAAGGACTTTCTAAAGTTTCATCATACGAAACCACCTACAAGTCATAGAAAATTTTACAAGTCAAGAGGGGTATCATCGGACATAAGTCCAGATTTGTAGTAACAATATACAAAAGCCCAATACGGGCCATAGACCACAATATGACCCGTAAAGTAGTTCGTGAAGCGCGTCAACCCAATTATCCTATTTTGGTTAAGATTTGTATTTTAAATATTAGACATAGGTTTTTTAGGTTATTATTCTTAGAGAGTTCGACCAGTTAATAGAAAAATAGTAACATTGAATGGAGAAAATATTAGAGAGTTTTAAGCAATACTTGTACATTGATTTGATTTTATAAACTTGCGATTCTCATTGATGCATGGATTTACTTATACTTAATTCAATTGTGTAAGTGCTCTATTATGTTATTCAAATTCATAAGTCTTGCATCTACACAAATCATGAGTAGCTAAATCCACAACTAGGGTTGTGGGAACCATGAAGATCTAAATAAGTAAACCCAGGTAATTTATAATTCTTGGAATGGGTATATGCATGTATTAGTAAATTATCTTCGTTTTTCTTGTTTTCTAATGGTGGACAACATTAGAACCCACCTAGCAATACGAACTAGAACAAGGTAGTAATGAATAGGAAAAGAGATTAACTAACAAGATTTGATTGATGTGTTCTCATCTAATCAACTGAACTGGGCCAAAGGGAAGTTGTATTAGGACTGATAGGTAAGGGTTAGTAATGTCACACTGCGGTGATAGGCAAAGTCACATAGTGAAATTTGCCTCTCACCTAAACTAGAGGGTTTGCTGAACTTAACTTACCGTCCTACATGCTAACACTATAAAAGAATTAGGTTATCCACTAATACTAAGTTAGGGAATCATGGGGAACACAATACCTTAGTTTTTCCCCATATTGCTTAAACTCTTGTGTTAGGTTTACTTTTCTACTTGTTACTTTAAAGCCCCCCTCCTTTGGGGAGATAAGTTAGTTAATCACTCAAATTGTATTAATTGAATTCTTCTAAGTCTATAGTATTCCCTTGGGTTCGACCCTAACCTTGGTTAGGTTCTATTTCCTGACAATGACCGCTTTATCCTCAGAAAGGAGGTGTAGATGGGGTGATATCATCGCATTTCATTGAAAGGATCCCAATGTTTCCTGGATTAGCCTAAGAACTACCTGCCCCTCTGGTGTCACTGCGACAGTGGCTGGGGAAATGGCACCTCTAGTTTTGGCATAGCAATGGAATCTGGTGTTTTCTCGTTGGGCTCAGGGAACTGCTCCATATCTGGGACTGATGGTGCAACCCTACCCTAGCCCCAGCATCGTCCTCCACACGATATATCTGGAAAAAAATTAACAGACTCAGATTCTTCAAAATCATAAGACCATTAACAATATCACACCACAAGAATTAAAAAACACGGATGGCCTCCCAAACATCTCATAGCCTTCTAGAATAAGACATGGACGCCTCCACACCCATCCACAAGACTCTACTAGATGGTAGCTCTGCACAGGTAAGACTAGTGAACCTTAGGCTCTGATATTAACTTGTCATGACCCGGTCCTAGTCATGATAGAACCTGTTAGATCCCACTTACACGCAAGTCGAATACCAAACCCTCATATTACTTGTCCTAGCTTCTAATCAAGGGTGATACTAGCATAACTATATAATAACCGCAGCTACCCAGTACTTGGAATTCAATGTTATAGAGTTATAATAGAAAGAAGTACATACTGATATAAATATAGAGCAAAACTATAATATATTATAACCCAGGATTGCTCCTACAAATACATAACACTACTATACAAGGCTAGAGTCTGAAAGCAAAAGAAGGTCATCCAAACATGGATACTTTGACGAAGCTATAGTTGTTGGTGCTCACACAAAAGAAGTCTCATGTGTTCTCCCAAGTCCCTCAAAATCAGTGCTCACAACTAGAACCTGGACTTGCATCATGGGAAGATGCATAAAGTAGGGGTGAGTACAGAAATAAAGCACCCAGTAGGCATCATCAACCGACTGAGTGAAATAATAGGCATAAAGAAGCTCAAATGTAGCCAAAAGAAATAGTCATAAATCAACCCCATAACCCCCAATTAAATCAACCAAGGCACAATACAATTATGCCGACTGACAAAACCCATGTATGCCTATATCATAAATCTCTCTGGACTAATACATCGTGTTGTATGCATCTGCAAGGCCCTAATGTCAATGCTTACATTCCAACTGGACCTCCATAACCCCAAAAGGGACACTCGCGCATAATCTAGCAGCTAAAATCACCACAGAACTCAACAGAATCTCCACAGAACCAACTCTCAACATCATAGGATCAAGGTCAAGTTGTACGTGGGTGTAATGCCCTAACATCTAAGCCTTAACACCCCCTAGAGGGTACATTCATACACAAATGAGTGTGTATAGATGTGTGGATTGACGGTTAATTAATCGTGCCCTAAGCCCCAAAAGTGCCACATAATAGTCAAGTCCCCAGCCCATCTAGAAACTAGTATCACCTTGGGCCTTGAACCCCAAGTCCTCCGACCTGACATCTGGTCAAGTAGCCAGTCAAGGGCAGATAGTCTGACAGTAGATTAACAATGGGATGTATCCTCTGTGGGAGAAAGAATCCCCCTAGTACCATCAACGAGGCCTCGAACCCCTAAGGATCAGTAAACGAGGCCTTGAACCCCTAAGTATCAATAAACAGGGCCTTGAATGCCTACGTATCAATAAAGGCCTCAAACTCCCAAGTCTCAGACATTCAAATGTGACCACCGGAGACTCGATCCATAGGGTGCTTCACCAAGGATCTCAAATACGTAGATATGGCCATTGAGACTCAAACCATGGGGTGTGTCATCTGGGTCTCAAAGCATAGAATCGACCAATCTCCCCTAGCCTATTTGGATCGGGATGCCCCAATTATATCTTCATTCTCGATAAGAGTCATCCTCATTGAACCCCACAAACCACCACCTCACTGAAATAATGACAGATAACTGTCCTCAGATATGTAGCAAAATCTTATGTAATAGCTAACAGTAGTATATCAGAGCGTATATCTCAATAAAAGGTGTAAAATCAAGTCAAAGTTGTCAACATGCTATAATCTAGTCAATTAAAGGTGATAAGAGTGAAGCATCATAACAGCAATATTATCATATGTACGCATAATAGACAGGCCCAACAAAATCATATTTATACTAGAAATCAAATCATAGCATGACAAGGAATCAACAAGTAGTCTCGCACTTATTATATCCCCAACAACATATTCTTGCAGACAAAGGTAAGGTCAAAATACATACTTACCCTATGGCATCATCCCAGACACGACCCTTATCAGGCTTCCTTTGCTAAATAATATCGGCATATATCAAGTATATAAGCATTCATAGCCTACAACAAAGAGTACATTCCCACAGCAATATATATTATACATACCAGGCACAACTAACATTTCATATATATATATATATATATATATATATATAAAAGTTTAGTATGCCTATAGTTTCACCCAATCTATGATTTAGGGAAAGCCTAGCCTACTTGGGA
>JAABOM020107220.1:0-25042 GCA_011800125.2 Solanum clarkiae
TGATGGGCTTGGGCTGCCTATTTTCCAACTTTCACCTACTTAGTTTTGGGCCCAAGTTGCTAAGTGTATTGTGATGTGTTTGGGCCCCTTTTTATTATACTTCTTGGGATGAAAATGTAACCCATTCATGATGCTAAAACATGGGCCAAAGTTACACCCTTAACACATTGAGCCTCGTCTCCGTTTAACTACCAAATTTAAGCTAAGCAAGTAGGTGACTCACCTACTTGCTTACTAAGTCCAACAAGCACCTCAAATCTCTTAATTCATTTTTAGGCCATAATCTTATCAATTCGACACGAAATGTGTATGCACACGACCCTCTTAAGCGTTAGATGCACATGTAGCCTATTAACATGAGATTCAAGTACTTTTGAAAATTAGCGCTAGTTCGACCAAACCATGTCATGTTTCATTTAAATTGTACTAGTTGTGTAAGGTGTGGGGTGTTACATTTGATTTGCAGTATGATTTGGCTCTTTCACCCTAGTATGTATGATTATGAAGAATATTTTGCTTTTAAGACCAAGTATGCATTGAAATGATTTGGAAGGACCTGTATGTCTTTTGAAAGCATGTCAACGTAAATGTATTCTTATAGGATGATGATCTAGCACCGAGCGGACTTGTGGGAGGGTGACTGTCCCCAAGGGTCCATTACCCAAATCCCACAACAATATGCCGCCATAGGTATATATTTATGGTATCCTTTTACTGGAATAGGGGTAGCCGTAAGGTGTAGTTATAACTTTGATATGATGTGAAAATCCTATCTAAAATGGGGGTGCCCCTAAGGAAGGTTTTTTCTCTGAAAAGGGGATTCCCTTAAGGAGAAGTATGGTATATCATTGGAAAGTAAATCACCTTTTATCTAGTGTAGGGAAGATATTTGGTCTTATATGCTAGTTGAGGTCTCATCCTTTCTATGTTGAAGTATTTTGGCATTGCATGCATCATTGATTTCATGTCATATTTATATATTAATATTCCTTGATTACATACTTCGTTCTATATATATGTGTGTGCGTGCACTCACAACCTTGTCATCTAACATTGAATGCAGGTTTAATGAGTTCATATGCATTGCATGCCCTTATTCTTAGTTCATTCAAAATTACTAATGCATTCTTTATGTCTACATGATATACCCATCTATGGATCGGGGATAATATCCATCCACCTCTTGACGGCTAGCTTGGATTATGAAAGTGTTGTTATGATCCTATCATTCAAGGACCAGCCATCATCCCTCTATCTATTATGTTGCTTCCATTTACATTTTATTTACTTTGAGGGTGAGCCCGGGACATGTCTTAGTCCCCGTCCTATTGTATTACTTAAAGATATTATTGGACAACATGTAGACTCTTGTATGGATATATGTTATGTTTTGTTATTTGGAGATTCGACTGTGAATATCTATTAAATATGGATATTATGATGTTTCTTTATGGTATGATGTGGAAATGTGGAAAGTCCCAAGTCTTACTTTATCCCCATAACACGAGTCATATTTACCACCCTCTTAGTTATTATGTGTTATGTGCTATGTGGATCATGCTAGTCCTTATCTCTATAAAATGCCCATTGATGTCGCCCAAGTTACACCTCCTTTTTAGAGGATAAAGCGGTCACAATCAAGATATAAAACCTAACCAAGGTTAGGGTCGACCCCATAGGGAATACATAGACTCAAGAAAATTCACCAAATTGAAATTTGAATGGTTAACCAACTTAATACCCCAAGGGGGTTTTGCAGTAATATATAAGAAAATAAAACCAACTACATATGACAAGAGAAAAAATCAATAATTGATAGAAACTAGGGTATTATGTTCCTTATGATTCCCTAACTCAGTATCACCGGATAACCTAATTCTTTCTAGTGTATAGCATACAGGACGATAATTTAAGTTCACCAAGTTCTTTGGTAAAAGGTGAGAGGTGAATTTCACTATGTGACCTGGCCCATATCCATAGTGTGCACTCCCAACCATTACCTATAGTTCCAGTACGACCTCCCCTTGGCCCAATTTGGTTGGTTAGATAAGAACACATTAAATCGAATCCTATTAATTAATCTCTTTTCCTTTTCATTACTACCTTGGTCTAGTCAGTAACATTATGCGGTTCTAGTGATGGCCACTACTAGAAAACATACACAATGAAGATAGTTAATTAATACATGCATATACACCATCATAGAATTATGCATTATCCAGTTTTACTCTGTTAGTTCTTCATATATCCCACAACCCTAGTTGTGGATTTAACTATTCATGCTATGTGTAGATCCAAAGATTATGAATTGAGAAGACACAGTTGAAAACTTACACAATAGATTTAAGAACAAGCAATCCAACTTTAATGAAAATCACAAGCTTAAAAATCAAATTCAACCACAAGTATTCTCAAAGACTCACTCACAATTTTATCTCTCAAAATATTGAGTTCTCTGAGTACTAGCCAAAACTCTCTGGGTACTTATCCTATAAGGGTTCATCCCTGAGCCTCTTATACATAGCCCGGATCTCATCGAGTTTTCCTTTAGGAGCCATAGTACATAAAACGTAAACATAAAAATGCACCCTAGTTAGCTTTAACAAATAAAAATTGGAATGCAAAAGATTATCTTAGTTGAGTTGTAGAAGGGTTTTACAAAAGCACTTTTACGGGACGTAGTGGATACTATGAGCCGTAAAAGTGCCTTCATAAACCATTGGTTCAAACAATATTTGTTACTGGAAAAGTGTACGAGAGGAGGTACAACTCGTAAAGGGGTTTACAAGTTGTACATAGGGTCATAGAATTTCCAATCAGTAGACAATTCTAGGTAGGAATCTATGAGACCTATCTAGAAGCTGTAAAGGAATATACAACTCGTAGAAGGCCTTATCTAATGAATATTCAGAAACATCAAGTTTTTGGAATTTTGTACGAGGGGAAATTACGACTCGTCGATTGCTTTATGGGCCGTTGAATCACTCGTGAAACAGAAAACTCAAGCACCTGAGTTTCTAAGTCCATCACACGGACCCCAAAAGACTATTTCAAGGAATAAACTATCAGCATCGAAGTAACAACACATGTACCCACATGATTTCAACACTCCTTTACCTCCAACATGCTCAACACACATATACCATATTGAAAGTGATCAAGTATGAATTATCCTATGATTCCGACCACTTCTAACTGATTTCAGTCAAGATTATGTACATATGACCTCACAAACCAATTCATAAACGCAATGATTCAATTACATATGGTGAGTGACTCAACATGCAGAAGCAACGATACAAGATATATACACAAGGACAAAGTGCCCAATTTCGTACTTAATCATGAACTAAAATATAGGCAACCTAATTTCAACTTTTCACAATTTAAATTCTAACATAACTTTTGTATCCAAAAACATTCCCAACACAATTTTTCCAAATCAATCATTCAAACAAGGTAAACTAAGGATTTTAATTGAATAAAAAACTTACCAAGAATTGAGATTAAATTTAAGAAGATAAAGGAGGTGAGTAGTCATAAAACCTAGGCTATCAAAATTCTTGTTGGAAAAGGATTGCATGGTGGCTGGTGGTGATCGAAAAAACTAGGGGTGGGTTCGGTTGGGTCAATTTTCTAATTTAGGTCAGAATGGGGTCAAAATAATTTGACCCCTCTATTTATACATTGATGGAGTCAGCAGAAAGTTAATGGGCCTAGACTCTATGAAACCCTGATTACAAGCTATGAAGGGTTTTATGAAACGTAAATCATGATTTCAAAGAACATTCAAACCCCAATCTTTAGGACTAGGTTTCAAGGACTAATCCACTAGTTGTAGAGTGATTTACGGCTGTTAGAGTTAGTCCTAGAGACCCCAACACTTAGAAAATTGTCAGAAAACTTACCTGTGGTCCTTGAGCCCCATCCATGAGTCGTAGTTTGATGTACAAATCCAAAAGTTGTCTTGTGGACTAGGGTTCATATTTTTTTCTTAGTAGAAACCTCTACGAGATAGGGTACAAGTCATAATGTATTGTATGACATGTAAACGTAGTCATAGAGACTCAACTTGATGCTGTTCTTAGCCAAATTGGCTTACTTGGTCCTATATATGCATACTCTTCATAAAATACACTGTTACTCTATATGCAACCAATCTAGTGTCCAAGATTACAATTAAAATACAAGAAAATTACCTATGAATCCAAAAACTGAAAATACATCTATAACTATGCTATTACATCAAAACCCTTGGGTTGCCTCCCAAGTAGTGCCTGATTTATTGTTGCGGCACGACATGGGCATATTGTTTACACAAACTTCACCAATTGACCAGACTTTACTCTTAAACTCATCTGGTTCATGGACTGATATATTTTGAAGACAAATTCTTCATCATTTAATCTAAACCTGAGTTGACCAGCTTCTATATCCACTAGGGCTTGTCCAGTGGCTAGAAATGGTCTTCTTAAGATGATTGGGATGTAGAAGTCAACTTCACAATCTAGGGTCACAAAGTCTATAGGGAATATGAACTTCTCAACTTTTACCAACACATCACATAGTATCCCTACAGGCTTCTTCACTGTGTGATCCGCCATCAATAACCGCATGTTAGTTGGAGTAGGGGCTCCCAATCCAAGCTTCTTGTAGACCGCAAGGGGAATCATATTTATGATGCACCTAGATCACATAGTGCTCTTGTGAACTCTACGTCTCCAATGGTGCAGGGTATGGTGAAAGCACCTGGATCTTCTCTCTTCTCAATCAAGGACCTCGTAGTAATAACACTGAAATATTGAAGCTCTTGATAGAGCTCCTGATCATAGTGCTCTTTTTTCATGATGAAGTATTTCAAGTACTTCCCATTCTCTAGCAACTTCTCTAACGCTTCGATGAGAGGGATGTTTATAGAGAGCTACTTTAGCATGGAGAGAAATTGCTTAAATTTGCCTTTCTCCTCCCTCTTTTTGATTCTCTAAGAGAAGGGAGGAGGAGGCCTATGAATGGGTTTCAACCTCTGTGGTGGATTAATAGCTTCACTTACCCCATCCTTCCTATGATCATCTCTTTCATACGCATCCTTTGTCATAACTGTCTCCTCTCAAATATTTTCTACATCAAGCGGCATAGGAGGATCAATAGTGCTCTCGCCACCCCGAGCAATAACCACCATATACTGCCCTTCATTTTTTGAATTTTTCACTGTATTGCTAGGCCGTATACGCCTCTGACACTAATTAAGCTGAGTTGACACTTGATTGAACTATCGTTCAAGCTATTTGATAGCCACAAAGTGAGACTCCATTTTTTATTTAACACTTGAAATCTTTGATTTCATACCCTTTAAAGTCTCATCCTGTGTATCAGCCTTATTCAACAGGCGATTAAACATCTCCTCAATTCTAGGATTGCTTGTACCCATGTCGGAATTGTGTGGTGGAACATAAGGACTATTTCTGAAGCCTTCTCTGCGACTCCAGTTTGCATCAGGACCCCTATTCCAATCATTGTAACCTCCGCGATTGTCCCTATAAGCTCCACCTCTACCAAAGTTCCGACCTTGGTTTTCCTTGACCTTGGCACCAATAGTCTTGATTGGACCCTTAGGAATTTGTCAGGAAACCCCCCGTCTGATATGCAACAGAACATGCATCCTCATCTTAATATGACTCATCATACATAGGTGCACGTGAAGGTTGATGAACCACTGCATTCACTCTCTCTTAGCTCTACTTCATCATCACTTCCATACCTATGTGAATCTGAGCAAGTTGCTGCATGATCTCTTCATTAATTATGGCTTGCTCTGGACCCACCTTGACATGAATGCTTTATGGAAGCTCCATCCCACTATTCACATGCATGATTTGTCTTTACCACAATTTCTATTTGCTCCGCAATCCTTGCAAATAGTTGACCCAAAAATATGCCCCCCATGATAGTGTCAGCACGGGCTTGGATATTCTCATCAAGGGCATGGTAGAAGATCTCCACTAAGGTGTCATCAACTATCTTGCGGTTTGGGATTCTCCTAAGACATTTGGTGAACTTCTCCCAAGTAGTGCTTATTAAATCACTAGGAAGTTGCTCGAAGTTGGTTATCCGATCCTTCAACTTGAGCTTCTTCGATCTAGGGAAGTACCTCTCTGAAAAGGCCTTCTGCAAGATTACCCAAGTGGTGATTAAATTCCATGGGAACTCAGATAGCCATAATACAACATTGCTCATAAGAGACAATAGGAAGACACGAAGTCCCACAACGTTCATATACAGATTATATATTCCTATCATACTCTTACAGACAAATGCCACATTGTGTAAGCGTCTGTGAGGATCATTTGATGGTAAAGCCACAAATATCCCGCAGTTCTGTAACATCTGAAGTAACCCACTTGAGATCGTGAACTTTGTGCCTGCCGGTAGTAGTGGCAACAGAATAGCTCTAGTCACCTCCATAGCCTTAGGATTCAACCTTTACTAATTCCACTAGTAAGTGTTGGTGTTATAATTCGAAGGCTGTGAAATGTCCTCCAAATGAGGTGGGTTCTCATTCTTTAAATACTTGTTATTATTGCTATTCAATTCTGCATTAGTCACATTATTGGCATTGTCTTGGGCCATTCTTCTTAATGTATTGTGGATCCATGGATCAAATGGAGCTAAAGGATTGCCTTGACTTCGAATGTTGGGCATACACTACACCTACACCTTGAAAAAGATCAAAAATAACAAACAAATGTATAATAAGGTAACTAATGATTAACACTCGAATCACTAATGAATTCACTAAGTCTAGCCATATTCCCCAGCAACGGGGCCAAAATCTTGATATTGCCGAAGTTACACCTCCTTTTTAGAGGTTAAAACGATTGTTGTCAAGATATAGAACCTAACTAAGGTTAGGGTCGATCCCACAGGGAATATGTAGACTCAAACAAATTCACCAATTTGCAATCCGAATGGTTAACCAACTTAATTCCCCAAGGGGGGGGGTTGCAATAATCAATGAGAAAATAAAACTAACTAAATATGACAAGAGAAAAACAATAATGGAGAGAAACGAGGGTATTGTGTTCGCCATGGGTCCCCAACTCAGTATTACTAGATAACCTAATTTTTGTTTAGTGCATAGCATGCAGGACGTTAATTTAAGTTCACCAATCCATTTGGTCAAAGGTAAGAGGTGAATTTTACTATGTGACTTGGCCCATCTCCATAGTGTACATTATAATCATTTCCTAATAGTCCCAGTACAACCTCCCCTTGGCCCAGTTTGGTTGATTAGACGAGAATACATCAATCAAATCCTACTAATTAATCACTTTTTCTATTCATTACTACCTTGGTCCAGTCATTAACACTAGGCGGACTCTAATGTTGTCCACCACCAAAAAAATGTAAAACGAAGAGAGTTAATTGTACACCTTCCAAGAATTGTAAGTTATTCGATTTTACTTTGTTGGTTCTTCATGGTTGCCAAAATCGTATTTATGGATTGAAATACTCATGCTATGTGTAGATGCAGAGATTATGAATTGAGAAGACATCATTGAACAATTATAAAATGTAATTAAGAACAAATAATCCAACTTTAATGAAAATCACAAGTTTAAAAGTCAAATTCAACCACAAGTCTTCTCAAAGATTCTCTTACAATTTTCCCTCTCAAAATATTGAGATTTCTCAGTACTTAGCCGAAAACTTATGAAAAATAACTTAAAAGACCTATTTATAATAATTAAATTTATGTCCTAAACAAAATAAAAAACTGGTCGGCACGCCATATAAAAGATACTTTACGGCCCGTATTGAAGTTTACAGCCCATAATTGGGATCTTGTACTTAGCAGCTGGAATTTTGGACTTCAACTCTACGATGCCCCTCTGTAACTCATAAAGTGGTTTATGACCTGTAAGGGTTTCGTCTGATAACATTCCTACAAGTCCATTTCTTTGATCCTCAGGGCACGAAACCCCTTCTACAACCTGTAAACTCATCTACGACTCATATGCATATTTGTAGAATGAACTTCAGAAATCATCCTCTCATTGTAAATCTTCACGAAACCTCCCTACAACTCATAAAATAGTCTACGACCAGTAGAGGATCTCGTATAATAGCAAAAACTCAGAAACTTCTGTAACTTTTCCCAAAATGAAGGCCAACCTGTAATCCTGCAAACATAAATGCAAAAACACATAAAACTGACTAACATAGTATTAAGAACGCACAAAATTCAAAGTTTTAAGTATCAAAAGTGCTGTATTTTGGCAGTACATCACTCATAGTGTGAGTCCTACCTTCCAATACCATAAAACTCTGTGTTTATCATTTTATTTTGTTCTTTCGAATCGATGATGTCAATGTGGATACTTTAAGGCTTGTTTGGGGACTCTCGGGTTCCCATTCACTATGTCATGCCTACAACTATGGGTCCGGGTCGTGACAAGTATCAGAGCACCAGGTTTATACAAATTCCTTGGAGTCTAATATGTTAAATCAACTAGAACCATATTCATGGGTGTGAAGTGCACCATATCTTTGAGTGATAAGCCATGTGAAATGACCCAAAAAGGTTCTCGAAAATGTGTCTCGAAAGTGCCCAGAGTCATAATTTCCATATATCTCAAAATTTGTGCGTGATTTCAAAAATCTGACTTCATATTATTATTCAGGTGACAAAATTTAGTGGGGAATGGGTCTAACCCAAATATTAAAATAATCGTATCAAAATTCAAAAATCCAAAGTTTGCAATTTCCCGAGATGGTTTGTGCCCCAGGCGTGATGCACCAAAGGTGCGCCTCTATGTATTTTTGTGCTCTGTTTTGTGGTTTCATCCAAAGCTTTTGCATCTTGAGCCTAAGTCTTCTCATACATGAAAATATCTATACTTTGCCATATTTCACCTTCAAAACATACAAAACATTCCTCAATACTTTCTCAAACACTTAGACTAATGTTTCATCCAAATTCAAGTGTCCCAAACTCATTCTGGATCTCAAGAAATTCATTCAAGATTCAAGCTTACATTCAAACCCAAGTCAAGCTTATTCATTTCATTTAAGACTATCGTAGGTCCTCTACATCAAGCCAAGTTCAAAGAAATTTCCATTGGTTAAGTTTTGCACAAGTATCGGTAGCAGGGTCAATTTTAAAGGGCCATATCTCGTAGCACACAAAACACTGGGTGGCCCATGACATAAAATTAAGGGTCTTTGAATTTGCTTTCCAACGCACTTGGTTTCACCTTATTTAGAGTTCATATGAAGAAGTTTTGCCCGTTTTCGTAGAACTCGTATGTGCAGGGGTATATACGGGTTTTTGCCAAATTTCTTTTCATTAATGGAATCCCATAAATTTAGTTATTTCTATTAGTCTTTTGGGGATTCTTACGCTATCTTAACACTTCCTTAAGACCTAAACCCTATTCCTAAAGATCAATTCACTCCTCCCAATTGGAATACATTCTCAAATTCTATCAAGAGCCTCCATCAAAACCCCAATACAAATTCAAGGAAACTCAAGAACAAATCATGGATTTCAAGACCCCATTCGAAGATTCAAGTCTTTCTCAACTCAATTTCAAGAAATTCAAGGTCTAAGGTATGTGGGTTTCATCCATCGGTACCTTTCACCCATGAAGTCCAACTCCTCCTTTTCATAAAAATTACATGTTTTCAAGTTGTATTACTTATGGGTATAACATAATGTAAATTATGATTACAAATTATGTTGGGTTTTTAATGAAATGTTGGTTGGAAACACATGTCTATCTATTTAAAGATTATAATAAGAGATGGTTTGTCTATCGTGACTATGCATATTTTGGGGTATTAAACTATGGTCTATTATGAGATCTGATGATGGATTTTAATGTATATTGCATGATGGTATTAGTAAGTGTTGGTGGGATGATTTACTTTAAGCTTTCTTGCATGACTTGACTCTTGAATTACATAGTCTTACACTAGCATTACACACCCGCCAAAATTTGGTAAATTGTCTGGTTATGATTTCTTGAGGAATTAAAGGTGCAATGCACGTCTTATAAGTTGAATAAATTTATTATGATGAAAAATATACGAATATGATATTCTTCTATATCATGTTGGGAATTTACCATGCCGCACTCGGGGGGTTGTGAGCCCGGGTAACGATGTCGAGGGGTTCATACCTTCATAACCAATCAAGAGGTTTGTAACTTGATAATCGAATTGAGGGGTTGGTACCTCAATAACCATGGGTGGTAGGATGAGATGATCCACCAACCAATCAAGGGATTTCTACCTTGATAACCAGGTTGAGGGGTTGGCACCTCAATCATAATAGGTGGTAGGGTGAGACGATCCACCAACCAATCAAGGGATTTGTACCTTGATAACTGGGTTGAGGGGTTGCTACCTTAATCACCATGGGTGGTATGGTGAGAGGATCCACCAACCAATTGAGGGGTTAGTACCTCAATAGAATAAGAATTCTATGATTATGGTCTCTTATTGCACATGTATTATGTTCTTTATAAGCATATTTTGCTTCAAGAATCATTCATACATGTCATATTGTTATTATACTATCTTTTGTTTATGATATTGCATTTTACTCATGTTCTCTATCTCTTGTTGCATTGCATCCAACATACTTAGTACATTTAAATGTACTAGTACATACTCTATGCCTACGTGATGTCACCATGTAGGAGTCGGAGCCCCCTCTTGATCATTTTCCTTCACATGGATTCTACTATCTTCTCAAAGCAAGTGTAGTGAGTCCTCAACTCTGAGGAAAGACTTCTCTTGATTTATGGTATGTATTGACTCTTCTCATGTTTGAAATTTATAACTATGAGGGTGAGCTTGATTTCTTATCTTGGCCCCCACTAAGTTCCATGTCTAGAGGTGTCGTTGAACAAGTTATGTAATTATGCTATGAGCCTTGACTCTCTTATTTCCTTATGGTTATGTTATGAAAGTTTTTCCTTGGTCCCTTTGCCATTATTTCTAGTCTATTAATGCGTTTAATTGCTTATGGGACCAAGAATGTATAATGATATGTTAAGAGGCCTATTTGGGGTCCCTTCGGGTTCCTTATTCATCGTGTCACATCTAGGCCCTAGGATTGGATCATGACAAACTTGATATTAGAGCATTAGGTATTTAACGGTCCTTGAGGTCCAACAAACTGCGTCGATTAGAGTCTTATTCATGGTTGTGAAGCGTGCCACAACTATGAATAGGAGGTTCTAAGGCGTTCTAGGAAATGTTTTCCTTTTTCATGATCTATGTCGTACTTTAGAAGTGAGATAGGGCTTTCTCCTCTAACGAACGTTCTTTCCTCTTTTAGTTGATCATGCTACTTCAAAGAGAAAGGCGAAGGAAGGTAAGTTAATGTTTTTGATTTTACTGGATCCAGGTTCCTCTATTCCTTTTATTATTCCTTTTTGTTGGCTAGTGGGCTTCTTGTGTGTCCCAAGTTGTTATGTGAACCTTTGGTGTCTATCCCCTTGTTGAGTCTATTGTTGTTGGAAAGTTCATAGGTATTGTTCCATGTTCATATTGCATTAGGTCTTGCCTTGTGACTCATTGGAGTTGATGTGGTGGATTTTGATATTATACTTGGGATGGTTTAGTTGCATGCATGTTGTGTTTTCCCACTGATTGTAGGGCCCATAGAGTTAGGTTCCAATTGCTTAATAGACCCATCCTTAAGTAGGGGCTTGTAAAATGGTTGTGTAGGGGTAAGTCCATCTCTTGTCTATGGTCTAGTTGATCTCTAAGGGCTGCCCGATGTTCTTATTATATAGAGTCTTGTCTGGTGACCTTGGTTGGACTTAGATTGATGGTTTGGAGGTCTTGGGGTGGGTTAACTACTTGCATATCATGCTTCAAATGAGTATAGGACCCATAAGGTTGTAATATGATGGTTAAGGATGGGCGATTTATTTGGTCAACTACAATAGGCTAGTTACTTCTCTAAGATTGATTTTTTGTTCGGGTTTTGTTCCCAAGTAAGTATGAGGGTAGGTAATATCCCTAAGTGTCTTTTCGGACTAAGAGTGAGCATTTTGATTATTGGGAGAGTTGCTTGGTCGACTTTACTTATGCACCGACTATGTCGTGGGTCTCATGAATAAGGTCTTTAGTCCCTACCTTATTATATTTATGGTATTTTTTGGTGATGATAGGTTAGCTGTCTTCCAAAGTGAGGAGGGGCATATGAGTCATTTGAGAGTAGTAGTACAAGTTTAGGGCATAAAGGTTGTCTGCTAAATAGGAGGAATGTGAATTTGGTTGCAAGAGGTTACCTTCCTAAGTCATGTGTTATCGGGGGATGGTATTAAAGTGAATCCTAAGAAGACGAAAGTGGTTAGGAATTGGCGGCAGTGGTATTTGCTTTGAAATTTGGCGTCATTATTTTTACGGAGTGCATGTTGATGTGTTTACCATTCATAAGAGTCTCCAATATGTGTTCACTCAAAAGAGCTCAGCTTGAGACAAAGAAGGTGGTTAGAACTCCTTAGGGATTATGATATGAGTGTGCATCCGGTGAGGCTAATATTGTGGCCAATGCTTTGAGTAGGGTGCCTATGGGTAGCCTAGATGATGGTGTCAAGAAGGTGGCTAGAGAGGTTCATCGGTTGTCTAGATTGGGTGTTACGTTGGAAGAGGTCGGCTATGGTGGTGTAGTGGTGGCTAATGGTTCTAGATCTTTTTTGGTTGAGGATGTTAAGGCAAAGAAAGATATTGAGCCTGCCTTGTTAAAATTGAATGCTTCGATATAAGGTGGTGAAGTGGATGTTTTCTCCCAAGGGGGAGATGGTTTCATTAGAATACTAAGGTAGGCTATAAGTGCTTGTGTTGATGATTGGGTTCACTTGGAAGATCCACCCATGCAGCGTCTGGTCCGGTTTGGCAAGAAAGGGGATTGAGATTATGGTTTGTAGGTTCTTATAGAGTGTTGAGGAGGGTTGGTAAGTTTGCATGCGAATGGAAATTGCCTATGGATATGGGTGTTGTTCGTTCGGTTCTTCATTCTTATAGGTTGAAGGGATGTGTTGGTAACTCTATTGTTATAGAACTCTTTGAGGTTGTGGGTGTGGTGGAGGATAAGTTGGCTTAAGAGAAGGTCTCGGTGGGGGTATTGGATGGAAAGGTGGAAAAGTTGATTAATAAGGATGTGCTGTTCATCAAGACCCTTTGAAAGAATCGTGAAGTTGAAAGTGTCTCTTGGAAAACCGGAGCGGGCATGGAGGAGCTATATCCGTATCTCTTTCATTCTATTCAAGCTTATGATAGCACGTCAAGTCCTTTTATAATTCTAAGTCTTGTGTTTCAGCCCCTATGTCATTGCATGCATTCATGTTTATGTTGACAAGTTCATGATGATTTTAACACTGAGATTTTCAAAATGGTGTTTAAGCGCATTGTTGCATTCTTGTAGGGGCTGATTTCTTCATAATTACTCTTCTTAAATTCATTTCTTTGACATTTGGGGACGAATATTTCCAAGGGGGAGATATTGAAATGACCTTCAAAAGTGCCCGAAAATGTGCCTCAAAAGTGGACGGAATCATAATTTCCATATATCTCAAAATCCTTGCGTGATTTTGAAAATCTGACTTCATATTCTTGTTTAGGTGGCAAAATTGAGTGGGCAATAGATATAACCTCAAATTTAGAACAACTATATCAAACGTCGAAAATCCAAAGTTTGCGATTTCTAGAGAGGTTTCGCGCCCCAGGCTGACGCGCCAAGGGCGCGCCTAGATGCATTTTTATGCTCAGTTTTGTGGTTCGGTCCAAGGCTTTTGGATCTTAGGCCTAAGTCTTACCATACGTGAAAATACCTATACCTAGTCATATTTCACCTTCATATCATACAAGACATTCCCCAATACTTTGTCAAACACTTAGACTAATGTTTCATCCAAATTCAAGTGTCCCAAACTCATCTTGGATCTCAAGAAAATTCATTTAAGCTTAATCTCTAATTCAAACCTAAGTCAATCTTATTCATGTTGTTTAAGACCATCGTGGGTCCCTTACATCAAGCCAAGTTCAAAGGAATTTCCGTTGGCTAAATTTTGCACTAGTACTAGTAGAGGGTAAACTTTAAAGGGGCATAACTTTAAACCAATGCACTTGGTTTAACCTTATTTAGAGTTTGGATGAAGAAGTTATGACTGTTTTATAAAACTCGTATGTGCAGGGGTATATACGGGTTTTTTCCAAATTCCATTTTGTTAATGGCATTCAGTAAATTTAGTTATTTCTATTGGTCTTTTGGAAATTCATATGCTATCTTAACACTTCCTAAAGACCTAAACCCTATTCTTAAAGATCAATTCACTCCTCCCAATTGGAATACGTTCTCAAATTCTTTTAAGAGCCTCCATCAAAACCCCAATACAAATTCAAGGAAACTCAAGAGAAAGTTGTGGATTTCAAAACATCATTCCAAGATTCAATTTTTTCTCAACTCACTTTCGAGAAATTCAATGAAATGGTAAAGTGCTCAAAAATGTGCCTCAGAAGTGTACAGAATCGTAATTTCCATATATCTCAAAATGCGTGCACGATTTCAAAAATTTGACTTCACATTCTTGTCTAGGGGGAAAAATCGAATGGAAATGGGTCTAACCCAAATTTTAGAGCAACCGTAGCAAAATCTAAAATTTCAAACTGAGCGAAAAACAGAGCTGGCACGCCCCTGGCTCAATGTGTCCAGGGCAAGCAGTGTGTATTTTGTGCCCAGTTATTTCTAGTTCGGTCCAAGGATTTTGGGTCTTGGGAGTAAGTTGTCCCATGTGTTAAAATACCTATAGTTAGGCATATTTCACCTTCATATCATACAAGACATTATTCATTACTTTCTCAAACACTTAGACTAATATTTCATCCAAATTTAAGTGTCCCAAACTCATTCCAGATCTCAACAAACTCATTAAAGCTTCAAAATCTCATTCAAATCTATGTCAAGCTTATTCATGTCATTTAAAATCATCATGGATCCCCTACATCAATCCAAGTTCAACGGAATTTTTGTTGGCTAAGTTTTGCATAAATACCGATAGCAGGGTCAACTTTAAAGGGGCATATCTCTTATCACATAAAGAATTGGGTGGCCCACGACCTACCAGCTTAATGCTCTTTGTATTAAAACTTTCCAATGCACTTAGTTTCTCCTAATTTATAGTTTAGATGAAGAAGTTATGCTAGTTTTCATAGAACTCGCATGTACAGGGGTATATACGAATTTTTACCAAATTCGATTTCATTAATGGCATTCCATAAATTAAGTCATTTCTATTGGTCTTTTGGGGATTTCTTTGCTATCTTCGCACTTCCAAAAGACCTAAACCCTTAGTTCAATTCACTCCTCCCAATTAGAATACACTCTCAAATTCTCCCAAGAGCGTCTACTAAACCCAATAAGAATTCAAGGAAACTCAAGAACAAGTTATGGATTTCAAGACCCTATTACAAGCTTCAAGTCTTTCTCAGCTCAATTTGAAGAAATTCAGGGTCTAAGGTATGTGGGTTTCATCCATGGGTACCTTTAACCCATGGAGTCCAACCCTTCCTTTTCATGAAAATTACATGTTTTCAAGTTGTATTACTTATGGGTATTACTTATTATGAATTACTATTACAAATTATGTTGGGTTTATGACATTTTAATTGGAAACACATGTCTACCTATTTCAAGATTATATTATGAGATGATTTTTCTATTGTGACTATCCGTGTTTTGGGGTGTTAAACTATGGTCTACTATGAGATTTGATGACGGATGTCAATGTATATTGCATTAGGGTATTACCAAGTGTTAGTGGGCTGATTTACTTCAAGTTTCCTTGCATGATTTCACTATTAAATTGTATGGTTTTGTACTAGCATTACACACTCACCAAGTGTTTGATAAAATGTTCGGATTTGGATTCTTGAACTATTGATGATCCATTGCATGACCTATGATTTGAGTAACTCTACGGTGATGGAAAGAAGGGACAAATGTGTTGTTTTCAGGAAAAGTATCTATTGTGATGAAAGTTGATCAATTGCCTAGTTTGGGGGAGGGGGTGAGGGGTAGTAGGCTTGAACTACCTTATTGAGGGGTATATACCTCATTCGCGTAGCTTGCAGTGTAGTAGGCCCGTGCTACCTTATTAAGGGGTACATACCTCATTTGCCGAGCTCATGGGGTGGTAGGCTCATGCAACCTCATTGAGGGGTACATGCCTCATTTGCCTAGCTGAGGTGGTGGTAGGCCCGTGCTACCTGATTGAGGGTTACATACCTCAATTGCCTCACAAAAGAGATAGTAGACCTTGGTTATCTAATGATGGTCACCTTCTCACATGTAATATCATCTATACAAGCATGTTTTACTCCAAGTATCATTCATTCATGTCATATCATTATTATGCTATCTATTGCTTAAGATTATGCATTTTTCCTATGTGTCTATTTTTTGTTGCATTGCATCCTACATACTTAGTACATTCAAACATACTAACACATACTCTATGCCTACATAATGTTACCATGTAGGAAACGGAGCCCAGCTTGATCCTCCTCCTCCTCCACATCACTAGTACGATTTCTCTCAAGTAAGTGTGGTGAGTCCTCAACTCCGAGGACATATTTCTCTTGATTTATGCTATATATTGACTCTTCTTATGTTGGAAATTTATAACTATGAGAGTGATCACAGTTGCTTATCTTGACCCCCGCTAAGTTCTATGTCTAGAGGTGTTGTTGGAAAAGTTATGTATTATGCTTGAGCTTTGACTTATCTATGTTATTTAAGTATTAAACTCTCTCTCTCTGCTGAAGTGCTAATTTCCCTTCTTTATGTTTTCTCTTGTTGTTTATTCTTGTTTCCGCGACCAAAGATGTGAAATTATATGCTAAAAGGCTTGTTTGGAGTCCTTTCGGGTTCCCCATTCGCTGGTCACGTCGTGACGTTCAAGGTCTAAGGTATGTGGGTTTCATCCTCGGGTACCTTTCACCCATGGAGTCTAACCCTTCCTTTTCATGAAAATTGCATGTTTTCAAATTGTATTACTTATGGGTGTTACTTAATATGAATTATGATTACAAATTATGTTGGGTTTTTAATGAAATGTTTGTTGGAAACACATATCTACCTATTTCAAGGTTATAATATGAGATAGTTTGTCTATTGTGACTATACATGTTTTGGGGTATGAAACTATGTTTTATAATGAGATTTGGTGATGGACTAATGTATATTGCATGATGGTATTACCAAGTGTTGGTGGGCTGATTTACTTCAAGTTTTCTTGCATGATTTCATTCTTGAATTGCATGATTTTACACTAGCATTGCACACCCGCCATATGTTTGATAGATTATCCGGTTATTATCTCCCGAGGAATTAAAGGTCTAAGGCATGTCTTATGAGTTGAATGACTTTATGATGATGAAAGGAATGTATTTATATGATGGTCTCCTATATCATATTGAGAATGGACCATGCCCAACTCGGGGAATTGTGAGCCCTTGTAACCATGTCAAGGGGTTTGTACCTTGATAACCGAGTTGAGGGATTGGTACCTCAATCATAATGGGTGGTAGGGTGAGATGATCCACTAACCAATCAAGGAGTTTGTACCTTGATTATTGGGTTGAGGGGTTGGTACCTCAATCACTATGGGTTGTAGGGTGAGACTATCCACCAACCAATCAAGGGGTTTGTACCTTGATAACCGAGTTGAGGGGTTGGTACCTCAATCACCATGGATGGTAGGGTGAGACGATCCACCAACTAATTGAGGGGTTGGTACCTCAATATACTAAGAATTCTATGATTATGGTCTCTTCTTGGATATGTATTATGTTCTATATAAGCATATTTTACTTCAAGCATCATTTATACATATCATATTGTTAGTACGCTATCCATTGCTTATGATATTGTATTTTGCTCATATTGCCTATCTCTTGTTGCATTGCATCCTACATACCTAGTATATTCAAATGTACTAACACATACTCTATACCTAAATGATGTCACTATATAGGAGTCGGAGCCCCACTTGATCATCTTCCTCCATGTGACTATCTTAACAAAATAAGTATGGTGAGTCCTGAACTCCGAGGACATACTTCTATTGATTTATACTATGTATTGACTCTTCTTATGTTGGAAATTTATGACATGATGGTGAGCCTTGTTGCTTGTCTTGGCCCCCACTAAGTTCTATATCTAGAAGTGTAGTTGGATAACTTATGTAATTATGCTATGAGCCTTGACTCTCTTATTTCTTGATGTTTATATTATGAAAGTTCTTCCTTAGTTTCTTTTCCCTTATTTCTAATCTATTAATGTTATTTAATTTCTTCTGCGACCAAGAAAGTGTAATGATACGTTACAAGGCTTGTTTGGGGTCCTTCAGGTTCCCCATTCGTTGTGTCACGTCTAGGCCCTAGACTTGGGTCGTGACTACATGATGGAGATCTGGGAATAATCTCACTTCTTCATGTCCTATGTCACGCTTTGGACCGGGTATTAAGGCTTCCTAACATTGATAACGTCCTTGCTACCTTACAAAAGATGCCTCCATAAAGAGCTCTTTTAACAAAATAGGCCCCGGTTAATAAGAACTAAGTTACTCAAGAGCCTATGGGAGAGCCATCCACTCATGGTGAATTCCATACTGCCATTTCCATGCTTACTCAACCAGTGACCACCCAGGCTAGAAAGGGTAATCTTCCTACTCATGCTCCCACTCCGGCGGCTAGAGCAAGAGATTTTAATCGAATGAATCCTCTAGAGATTTATAGATCAAGGGATGATGAGGATGGTCAAGACTTCGTTGATAAACTCTCTAAGGTATTGAATAATATGGGAGTGACTTCATAGGATAAAGTTGAGCTAGTTGCTTATCATTCAAAGGATGTGGATCAAGTGTGGTACACCCAATGTTGATGGAGAGGGTCGATAGTGATGGGGTTAATTGGGAAAAGTTCAAATTTGCCTTTATGGATCATTTCTTCCCTCTTGAACTTAGGGAAGCTAAGAGGAAAAAAATTATCAACCTCAATTAGGGTGGTATGAGTGTGAGAGACTATGCCTTTTAAGTTCATAAAGCTCTCCAAGTATATGCTCCTATGCTATTGGCTGATCCCCTTGTAAGAATACATAAGTTTATTTCTGAGATCTCTGATTTGGTTATGAAAAAATTTCGCATATCTATGCTTACTCATTATATAAACATCTCTAGGCTCATGACATATGCTGACCAAATTGAAGGGGAGAAGCTTAAGGAAAAGAGGGTAAATGATTCTAGAAAGCCCTATTATTACGGTAGGTTCTCCAACTCTAACGGTACTGGTGGTTATGGTCGCTTCCAAAAGGGACAACATTCTAATACAAGGTTTTATAATGCTAGGATGTCTCCTCCTAAGGCATAGGCAGGAGGTTTTCCAGTGCATCCTCAGTGTACTCCATATGGGAAGAATCACTTGAGTGCGAGCTATAAGAACATAGGTGCTTGTTTCAGGTCTTGTTATAAGAACCAAAGGATAGCTGATTATCCTAAAGCTACCCATAAGGGTCAGCATCAACTGGCCTGAGGTGATCATGGCCAGCAAAGAGCTCCACAAGGTGGTTCCCCTAGAAACAACATGTTCTATGCTTTGCATGCCCGTCAAAAAGTAGAAGAGACTCTAAATATTGTGACTGATATGTTAAATGTCTTTGATTTTGATGCTTATGCTTTGCTTGATAAAGGTAAAATTTATCTTTTGTGACACCTCTTTTGGCTGTTATGTTTGGATTGAGTCTTGAAATTCTAAGGAAGCCCTTTTTGGTTTATACTCTTGTGGGTGAGTCTATTATTTCCCAAAAAGTCTATGTGGTTGTTTTGTCTCTGGTTGAATAAGGTCCTTCCATGTGACCTTGTGACACTTAAGACGTTTGATTTTGATATTATTCTGCAGACGGATTGGTTGCATGCATCATATGCCTCTATAAATTGTAGAATTCGGAAGGTCAAATTTCAGTTTCTGGATGAACTCACTCTTGAATGGAAAGGTAGTGACTTCGCTATTAAAAGTTAGTTTATTTCCCACCCAAGGCCAATAAGATGATTTCTAGGGGTTGTATCTATCATATTGTAAGGGTTCAAGATATGGATTCTGACTTACCTACTCTTGAATCGATTCTGATGGTTAATAAATTTCTGGATGTATTTCCTAAAGATTTTCCCAGTATTCCTCCTGAAAAGAAAGTAGATTTTGGCATAGATCTCCTCCCGCATACGCAAACTATCTGTGTTCCTACTTATCGTATGGCACTGACTAAGTTGAAGGAGTTAAAAGATCAATTGAAGGACTTGTTGGAGAAAGTTTTTATTAGGACAAGTTTATCGCCATGGGTACTCTGATATTATTTGTAAGAAATAAAGCTGGGTCTCTTTGAATGTACATTGATTATAGGAAACTAAATAAGGTAACCAACAAGAATAAGTACCTATTACCATAGATGTTTGACTTGTTTGATCAACTTCAAGGGGACACCCATTTCTCAAAGATTGACCTCCGTTTTGGTTATTATCAATTGAAGGTTAGGGAGTGTGATATTCCCAAAACATCTTGCCAAAAGAGATATTGGCGCTTTGAATTTGTGGTGATGACATTCAATTTTACTAATGCTCCGGTGGTGTTTATGGACCTTATGAATTTGGTGTTCAAGTCATTTTTGATAGTTTTTATAGTTGTCTTCATCGATGATATCCTTACTTACTTTTAAAATGAGCGGGAGCATATAGATCATTTGTCGCTGGTTCTTCAGACATTGAGGGAGAAGCAATTGTATGCTAAATTCATCAAATATGAGTTCTGGTTGGGTGAATTGGATTTTCTTGATCACGTAGTATCCAGTGATGGTATTATGGTTGACCTAAAGAAGACCAAGGACGTGAAGAATTGGCCTAGACCATTGACTTCCTCAGATATTCCAAGTTTTCTTAGGTTGTCTCATTATTATAGTAGATTTGTTGAATTTTTCTCATACATTGCATCCCCATTGAACAAGTTGACTCAAACGAAGGCCATGTTTGTATAGATGGATGAATGTGAGAAGGCTTTTCAGACTTTGAAAGATCGGCTCATATCGGCTCCTATTTTGACTCTGTTGGGTGGCTTAGATGGATTTGTGGTGTGTTGTGATGCTTCTTTGATTCGGTTGGGTTTTGTGCTTGTGCAACATGGTAAGGTGATAGCTTATGCATCAAGGCAATCGAAGGTGCATGAGCATAATTACCCGACTTATGATCTTGAGCTAGCGGCTATGGTGTTTGCTTTTGTGATTTGTAGACATTATTTGTGTGGGGATCATGTTGAAGTCTTTAGCAATTACAAGAGTTTACAATATGTGCTCACCCAAAAGGATCTTAACTTGAGGCAAAAGAGGTGGTTGAAACTCCTTAAGGACTATGACATGAGAGTTTAATATCATCTCGAAAGGGCAAATGTAGTAGCTAACGGTCTTATTAGACTATCTAGGGGGATATGGTGTCTTTGGTATCAAGATTGATAGTGTGTTTTAGATGTTAATGGTCTTAGGGAGGTGATTGTGAGTGAATCCTGGAACTCTCATTATTCTATTCATCCGAAATCCACTAAAATGTATCGGGACTTAAGGAAGGTGTATTAGTGGCATGGTTTGAAGAAAGATATAGCCAAGTTTGTATTTGAATGCCCTAATTGTCTACAAATAAAGGTAGAGAATCAAAGGCTCAGTGGTTTGGCTTAGGATATTCAGATTCGCAATTGGAAGTAGGAAGATGTGAACATGAATTTTTTGGTTTTTTTCCCCGAACCCATAAGCAATTTGATTCAATTTGGATTATTGTGGATAGGATGACTAAATCCGCTCATTTCCTACTGGACAAGACTACCTTTAATGCTAAAGATTTTACAAGGTTGTACATCCAAGAGGACTTTGTACTTGGGTGAATAGGATCCAAAAGGACTTGGTACTAGGTTGTGGATAGGATGACTAAACAGCTCATATCAGATCATACCACCCAATTTACTTCTCACTTTTTGAAATTGTTCCAAAGAGGACTTGGTACTAGGGTGAAGTTGAGTACCACTTTCCATCCTCAAACTGATGGACAAGGTGAAAGGAAGATTCGAACTTTGAAGGACATGTTAAGGTCTTGTGTGTTAGAATTCAAGGGTAAATAGGATGATCATCTATTACTTATTGAGTTTGCTTACAACAATAGCTTTCATTCTATTATTGGTAATGCACTGTTTGAGGCATTGTATGGCACTTGGTGTAAGTTCTCAATGAGATGGTTTGAATTAGGTGAGATGACACTGATTAACGCAGATTTGGTGTTGGAGGCCACGGAGGAGGTAAAGCTGACTAGGGAGACATTGAAAATGGCTCAATGTCGCCAAAGGACTTATTTAGATGTTAGGGAGAGGTATCATGAGTTTCATGTTGGTGATTAGGTGTAAGTGAAAGTCTCACCTATGAAGGGTGTAATGTATTTTGTTAAGAAGCCCAAATTAAGTCCATAGTATGTATGCCCGTATGAGATCGTTGAGCGAATTGGGGATGTGGCATACAAATTGAATTTGTCTCCGGATTTGAGCTCTGTCTACCCTATCTTCCATGTGTCTATGTTGAGGAAATTGATTAGTGATCCTAGTGCAATTGTGCCTTTGGAAGGTGTTGAGGTTGAGGAGAACTTGTCTTATGAGGAAGTCTAGGTTGAGATCTCGGATAGGCAAGTGAAGGGGCTTCACAACTAGCTCATGGCTTTGGTTAAGGTACTTTAGAGAAACAAACATATGGAGATTGCTATGTGGGATATCCCATCTTTTCCAATCTACTCAAGGCTAAGATATTAGGTTCGTCTTATTCCAAATGGTCTTAATTCTTCCACTCTTGTGTTTCATGACATGACATGCATACGTATGCACAAAAATGATTTAAAGATGTTTTGATATGTATTTCAATGCCTTTATGATTTTCAAGTGATGAAATATGCATTCTTTCCTTGTGTTTGGATGTTTCATATTCAAATCAAGCCTTTTAAGCCTTGTTCTAGCATATTCGACGAGGAATATTCCAAGGGGAAGATGATGTAAGGACCCGGACTTTGTATGTCCTTAATAGTGCATGGAATTTGGTTCTAGGAAGTTTCTGACTAAGGTAACACCACAAGGGCACCTCCACGGGTCATGTAAATTTTCTCTAGCCATGTGGAGGAGCCGTGAGGTGGCCCTTGCTCTTGTGTATAGAGACCTTCACTTAAAGTTGGAGTTCAATACCATGGCATTCGTCACTGAGCACCATATGGCTCATGTGGCACTTCCATGGCCGTATGGTGGCTCATAAGAGGAGCCTTGACATTGAAAGTCACATTTTGTCTAAGGGACTTCACACACAGAACCCTTCACTGGTCGTGTGACACCATATGGTTTTTCTAACAAATATCACATGGATGGACACATGGTCTGTGTGATACCCACACGATCCTTACGAGACCCCTGGCAACTGTTTGACACTTGTTTCATTAATGATTTTCTTATAATTTTTCTATTCCCAAGGGTCATTTATGACTTTCTAACGTATCCTAAACCTCTCAAAAGACCTATACTCTTCTATTCTCATTCAAATTCAATTCATAGGCTTAGAATATTCAAATTCTCATCAAAAGAACTCCTCTCAGGTGAGCATTGAAGGTTAGCTTAGAGCTTAAGGAAGGGTCTTTTTCTTCAATTAATTTCTACTTGATTCTTCTTATTAGCTAAAATTTGTGGGATTTATTCATGGTATATTTAAACCATTAAGACCCCAAATAGTTTTTTACTCTTTGATTTATGAAATTAAGTTTACTTTGGCTTTACACAAGATCGCAGAGCGAGAGAGAGCATTCACTTACCTGCTTAACTGTCAGTATGGGACTTTTAAATTATTGTTTATTTGATTCAATTGAGATATGAACTATATTTAATTGTTAATTTTAAAGTGATTTAATACCTAATATTGAATCGAATGAATATTACAAATACTTGAATATGCATTTGTCCTTATAAAATTTGATTTAAGCATGGGTAATTTAAGTTGTGATTTAAGTATAGATTTTCTTATTTACTTGAATTTCATATTGTATTGTTGATTTAAGTTTGAATCTCCATTGCCCATGCTACTCTCATATCATTCATGGCATATGCATATATGAGCATTGATTTTATAAAGATTATGAAATGGGCTATAACCTAATTATGTTTATGAATATGATTTTGATGAAAAGATGGTTATGACAAGAATGTGATCTCATAAATGTCTTTCATATGGCTCATTGAGCAATTCCAGGTGTTTTCACCACTTTGATATATGTGAATGAGCTAATCATATGGATGAAGGTTTGATTTGAAGTATGATTTGGTTGTTTATCCCCTAGTACGAATGATTACGAAGAATGTTTAGTTTTTAAGCCCAAGTATCATTAAAATGTATTGAAATGACTTGTACCTCTTTTGAAAGCATATATACATATATGTATTCTAGTGGGGTGATGACTTAGCGCCAAGAGGATGTATGGGAGGGGGGCTATCTCCAAGGGTCCAGTACCAAAGTTCCACAACTATGTGCCACCATAGGTATATGTTTATAGTAGCCTTTTACCGAAATGGAGGTGCCCATAAGGTATGGTTACAACTTTCATATAGTATGAGATGAATATCCTATTCGAAGTGGTGGTGCCCATAAGGAAGGCTTTTTCTCTGAAATAGGGGTGCCCATAAGGAAGGCATTTTCTCTGAAATAGGGGTGCCCATAAGGAGAAGCACCATCTACCTTTGTCAAGAAGATCACCTCTTATCCGGTGTGATAAAGAAATTGGAATTCCAAGTAATAACTCGCTTGCTCTTATATGTCGGTTGAGGTCTCATCCCCTATGTGTTAAAGTATTTTTGCATTTCATATATCATTGATTTCATGGTATATTGATATACTGATCTTTCCCTTTTTATATAATTCTTT
>JAABOM020107231.1:0-25041 GCA_011800125.2 Solanum clarkiae
TATTTTAAAACATTCATAGTACATTTACATTGCATGCATAATTCACTTTTTGTACAAGTATAGATTTATCATAGTATTGTTATATATTGCTATTAATGATAATAAATAAGAAAATTTCACTAAAATCAATAATTATTTATCAAAAAGTATTCGATCAAATAACTTTTGGGAAATTTATGAAAACAACCACATTTTAGTATTTAATAGTGTAACACCCCAAGAAATTATCGGAATGCCCCTAGAATGAAATGAAGTGCATAAAACATCTTCCCAATCTCTAATGGAAAATCCGAGGCCGAATTTGCGATCAGCACAAAATATTGAGTGGGAAAATGGTCTCCAATCGATTTTAGAGCAACCGGGTCAAAAATTAATGTCGGAAGAGTGTTGATGCGCGCCCTAGGTGCGACGCGCCAGGGACACGCACTCACACTTGTGTTTTTTTGAAATTTTTTTACGGGAATTGAAATCTCATCCGGAGACTTTTTGGAGGAAAATACATTGGTCCGCGCCTGAAGCGGGTCGTGGACTTGTGTAATTTTTGGATGATTTTTCTTATATTCCGAGAAGGGTAATTTTGTCATTCCCCAACTATTCCTAAATCCCAAAAATGTATATACCAGTCGTTTTTCTTCAAATTAAGGGTTTTAAAGCTCATTCTTTTCCAAGTTTAAAAGCGAGGGTTCTTGACGGAGAAAGAAGCGAAAGTGAGGATTTCAAGATTCGAGGTCAAATTCTTTGAAGAGAATTAATAGTTCTTCATCCCAGGTATATAAGGCTAAACTAAAAGCATGAAATTATTCTCCCATGTGCTCCATAGATGGTCATAGATGAGTTGAGAACCCATGAGTTCCCACACATGATTCTTGAAGTATTATGTTGAGTAAATTCTTAAATTAAGTTCTATTGTATTAATGAGTTTCTTGTATACAATGATATCTTGATGATATTCTTAAAGTTGAGTAATTGTTTGAATGTATATTCATGTCTTCACTCACATGAATCCTAATTGAGGACTATGATTTCTTTTTATGCATTATTTTAAAAACTGAGATTTAATGGTATACAGAGCATGTTAAACACCGATGATTTCTTTTAGCGTATTTTATTGAGTTTTCATGAATATAACTTTTGAGCAAGAATCATAATTTGAGGAAGAGTCTTGATGATATGCTTAGACTTTTGAAGTATGAGTTTTTCTAAAAAAAAACCACTTGACATTTTGATGGGGTTTGATTAAATTGAGCATTGAGTCTAAATGATGCTTTGAGTACATATTGATGATAATGTAAATATATTTTCTCATAATACATTCATTGATGGATGATGGAGTTAGTTGAGACAAGTCTTGAAGAGGATTGATTTGATGGATGAGTCGTGCATGTTTCAGTCTTGGGAGTATTATTGAGCACTAAGTTGGGTGATTAAGAAACACCCCAGAACTACCTGTGCTAGTGTAGGATAGTCGTGCAACATGTTCTGTCGACTCTTGTCCCAAGAGTTGGATATTATCTTTGGATTCGAGAGAGAGAGCATGTCACGACCCAAGCATAGGGCCTAGATGTGACATGGTAAATAGGAACCTGAAGGAACCCCAAACAAGCCTCTTAGCATATCAATCACAGATCTTTGGTCACGGAAGCAAAATAACCACAACAAGAAATATAAATAAAGGAAACTGAACTGAGAAAATTCTTTGATAATCATAAAACATTCAAGAGTCGAACTCATAGTATAAATACATCTATTATCCAACAACACCTCTAACATAGAATTGAGCGGGGGCTAAGACACTCTTCGGGCTCACCCTCATAGTATCAAATGTTCAACATAAAGAAATAGTAAAATAGCAAGAGTTGCGTAGATAATGTTCTCGAACTTGAGGACTCACCAAAGCTTATCTCCAAAACACCGAACTAGCCACGTGGAGGATGATCAAGAGGTGATCTGATTCCTACATGGTAACATCATGTAGGCATAGAGTATTCGTTAGTACATTTGAATGTACTAAATATGTAGGATACAATGCAACAAAACATAAGGCAACATAGTTAAAATGCATAATCATAAGCAACAGATAAATATAGTATCAATATGGCATGCATATGTGTGTAGAAAGAGACCATAATCATCATAGACCAAGTAACTACTACTTAGAAACCAAGGCATGTTACTCCATTGGAAGGTGATTGAAGTATCCATCCCTCAACAAGGTAATTGGACATGTTACTCCCCAACAAGGTGGTTGAGGTATCGACCCCTCAACATGGTGATTGGGCATGTCACCTCCCAACAAGGTAGTCAAGGTATCCACCCTTCAACTTGGTGATTGCGCATGTCACCCTCCAACAAGGTGATTGAGGTATGTCACCCCCTCAACAAGGTGATTGGGCATATCAATCCCCCTCCTAAACAAGGTGTGATATACTTGCAACACCATAAATACATTTCATGAATTCAATGCATACATGCAAGCCCTTAATCATCATAAAGTCACTTGACTTGTAACATACGTAATAGATCATCACTAACTTGAGAATCCTTGTTATGACATTTTATCAAACACTTGGTGGATTTGTAATGCTAGTTCAAAATCATGCAATTCAAGAGTGAAATAATATGAGGAAAATCAATATAAATTAACCCTCCAACATATAGTAAAATGCTTATATAAGATATCTTGAAATCCATTATCAAATCTCATAATAGATCATAGTTCCATAGCTCGAAACATGCACAGTCTCTATAGACAAAATCAATTCATAGTATAAGATTGGGATAGACAAACATGCATAATCAATCATCATTTCATAAAACCCCAACATAGTTCGTAATCAAAATCCATTATAAGAGATACCCATCGATGATACAACTTGAAAACATGAAATTTTCATGAAAACGAAGATTGGGCTCCATGGGTGAAAGGACCCAATGGATGAAACTCACATACCTCAAACTTGGGTTTTCTTCAGTTGACTTGAAGAGAATTTGGAGCTAGTAGAGAATCCTTGAGTTCCAAAGTTAGGATTGAAACCCTTCAAATTTGAATGAAATATTTGGTAAGTCTTGAAGAGGCTTTTGAGAGGATTTTGAGTGATATAGCGTTGAAAATGGCTAAGTAAAGGTGTTTTCACGCATAAGTGGGCGTGGGGCTATGACCCAAGGCCCTTGGGATAAAACAGAAAATAAAGGGAAAATCAATACTTGTCTACATCTGGTCTGGGATGCGGACCCAAAGTGAAGGAAAAGTTGGTACCGCTCCACGCCCAGTCTGCATTGCGGCCTGGGCGCGGATGCACATTGGATAAGGAAAATAACTAAAAATAATTTTTCGCGATGGGTCCTCTAAAATTCAGGTTATACCTATTTCTCACTCAATTTTACCTCCTTATCAAAAATATAAAGTCGGATTTTTGATATCAGGCACAAATTTCGAGATATATAGAAATTACGATTATGGGCATTTTCGAAGCACATTATTTTGGGGCCATTTTAATATGTCCCCCTTGGAAATATTCCTCCCCGAATGTCAAAGAAATGTGAATAAGAGAAGTAATCATGAAGATTTCAGCTCGACATGTATGCAACAATTCAAGAATCTCAACATGAATGTCAATAATTACCATAAACTTGTCAACATAAACATGAATGCATGCAAAATGACATAAGGGCTAAAACTTAAGACTTGAAATCATATAGGGGAATTAATTAGTACCTTAGGCTTGAGTAGAGTGGAAGAGGTATGGATATCTCTTTCTCATGTCCACCTCGGCTTCCCATGTGGCACTTTCAACTTGTTGGTTCCTCCAAAGGACCTTGACGGAAGCTACATCTTTGTTTCTCAACCTCTTGACTTTTCTGTTCAAAATCTCCACCAGGACCTCTTCATAGGTCAAATTATCTTCTACAACACCCACAACATCCAAGGGCACTATAGCACTTGGGTCACCCACACACTTTCTCAACGTGGACACATGGAAGACTGAATGAACCATATTCATCTCCATAGGCAATTCCAACTCATAAGCAACCTTACCCACTCTCCTCAATACTTTATAAGGACCCACAAACCATGGTATTAACTTTCCTTTCTTGCCAAACCGGACCATACCCTTCATGGGCAAGACTTTTAAGTAAAGTTAATCACCAACCTTAAACTCAAGATCTCTTCTCCTTACATCGGAGTAGGAATTTTGTCTACTTTGGGTTGTTTTCAATCTCTCCCTAATCAACCTCACCTTCTCCAAGGCCTTCATGACAAAATCTGGACCTACCAGAGCCATTTACCCCACTTCAAACCACCAAATTGGGGATCTACAACGCCAATAATAAAGAGCTTCGAAAATAGTCATACCAATGCTTGAATGAAAGCTATTGGTTGAAAGCAAATTCAATGAGAGGAAGATGTTCATCCCGGCTACCCTTAAAGTCTAAAACATAAGCTCTAAGCATGTCCTCAAGAGTTTGGATAGTCCTCTTGACCTGACTATCCTTTTAAGGGTGAAAGGTCGTGCTAAGTTTAACCTTGGTACCAAGACCTCTTTGGAAGGACCTCCAAAAATGAGAAATAAATGGAGAACCATGATCCGAAATTATAGACAAGGGCACCCCATGCAATCTAACCAACTCATGTATATACAACTTGGCATAATCTTCAGCACCGTAAGTAGTTTTGACTGGTAGGAAGTGAGCCAACTTTGTCATTCTATCCGCAACAACCCAAATTGAGTCAAAATGCTTCCTAGTCTTAGGCAACCCAACCAAAATATCCATATTGATCTCTTCCCACTTCCAAGTAGGATGGAATCCTTATATCTTGGGCTAGGCCACCCAACCTTTGATGTTCGGCCTTCACTTGTTAGGAATTGTGACATTCGAATATGAACTTGGAATGTCTCTATTCATACTACCCCACCAATACACTTCCCTCAAGTCTCTATACATCTTTGTAGAACTGGGGTGAATGGAATAGGATGAATTATGGGCCTCTTTCAAGATCAATTCTTGTAAATCATCCATATTTGGCACACATAATCTCCTTGGTGCCTAAGGGCACCATCTCCCGCTTGGGAGAAAACCTCCACTTTACCATCTCTCACCAAGGCCTTCAACACTATCAAGGCAGGGTCAAGATATTGTTTTGCCTTTACCTCCTAAATCAAGGAAGATTTAGAACCATCAACAACCACTACACCACCATAGTCAACTTCATCTAACCTAACCCCCAATCTAGCCAACCGATGAACCTCTCCAGTCACCTTTTTTCCACCATCATCAACATAAACTAGACTTCCCATAGACACCCTACTTAAAGCATCGGCCACAATATTAGCTTGTCGGGGTGACAATGCATACTCGTATCATAATCTTTAAGGAGCTCTAACCAGCTTTTTTGTCTCATGTTAAGATCATTTTGGGTGAACAAATATTGGAGACTCTTGTGGTCAGTGAACACATCCACGTGAACTCCATACAAGTAGTGACGCCAAATTTTCAAAGCAAATACTACGACTACCAATTCAAGATCATGGATGGGATAATGCTTCTCATGAACCTTAATTTTTTCTAGAGGCATATGCTATCACCTTACCACTTTGCATCAAAAAACACCCCAAACTAATTCTTGAGTCATCATAATATACAACAAATCCTTCTAACCCTTTCGGTAGTGACAAGATAGGAGCAGAGACAAGCTTATCTTTCAAAGTTTGGAAACTCTTCTCACATTCATTGTTCCACACGAATTTTGCCTTTATTGTGTCAACTTAGTCATAGGAGAAGCAATAGAAGAGAATCCATTCACAAACCTCTGATAATAACCCGCCAAACCCAAGAAACTCCTAATGTCCGATGGAGTCAAAGGTCTAGGCTAATTTCTAATCACCTTCGTCTTCTAAGGATCCACCTTAATGCCATGATCTGACACCACATGCCCTAGAATAGCAACCTCTTTCAACCAAAACTCAAATTTTTCATACTTAGCATACAATATCTCCTCCCTCAAGATTTTTAACACCATGCTTAAGTGATCCACATGCTCCTCCTCACTATGGGAATAGAACAAGATGTCATTAATAAAAACCACCAAAAACAAGTCAAGATAGGGTTTGAAGACCCTATTCATGAGATCAAATAAATATAGCCAGTGTACTAGTCAACTAAAGAACATAACCACAAACTCAAAGTGCCCACACCTAGTCCGGAAGGCCGTCTTGGGAATGTCACACTTCCTCACTTTCCCTTGGTGATACACGAACTAAAGATCAATCTTAGAAAAGTGACTAGCCCCTTGAAGTTGATCAAAAAGGTCATCAATCCTTGGTAGAGGGTACTTGTTCTTTATGGTGACTCCATTAAGTTACCGGTAATTAATGCACATTCTAAAAGAACCATCCTTCTTCACAAATAACATCGTTGCACCTAAGATAACTTACTAGGCCTTATGAAACCCTTTTCCAATAAATCTCTCAATTGCTCCTTCAACTCCTTTAACTCCATCGGGGCCATACAGTAAAGGGAATAAAAATGGGTTGGGTATTGGGAAGGAGGTCTATACCAAAGTCTATTTCCCTTTCGGTAGGAACCCCAGGAAGCTCATTAGGAAAGACATCAAGAAACTGAATAACTATCAGAACTGACTCAATAGGAAGTACTTTGGACTCAACATCCCTAACCCTCACAAGATAATAGGGACGACCCTTAGAAATGAAGCTTTGGGCTTTAAGACAAGAAATGAATCTACCCTTGACTACCACATCACAACTTCCCTACTTAAGGACGAGCTCATTAGGGAAATGGAATTTAACCCTATGGGTTCTACAATCAATAGAAGCATAATATGCATGCAACTAATCTATCCCATGAATGACATCAAAATCCACCATATCTAACTCAACATAATCACAAGGCAAGATTTTATGAAATATGAACACGGGACATTTCTGTAGACTCATCTAGCAACAATGGACTCACCAACAGGGGTAGACACTTCATAAGGTTCACACAATAATATTGTACTAACATGAAGCTTTTTGGCAACAAAAGGAGTAATAAAAAAAGAGTGGCACCCGGATCTATGGATGCATATCCATCAAAATCAAAATTCTTTAACATACCGGTGATGACATCGGGTACCTCATCTATCCCTTGTCTCCCTTGAAGAGCATATAATCTATTTTGTCTCTGAGCACCCCTTTATTGGCCTCGTCCTCCCTTTGGACCCGTATTTGCACCTTGCCCTTGTGGACGACCATCTTTATCTTTTTTTAAGCACAAGGACAATCAATCACCTTATGACCTACTTCACACAACCATAGCAAGCATTAGAGTTTCTCAATCATAGGCCATTATGATTCCTACCATACCTTTGGCACATGGGGCTAGGCACCACACCACCACCACCTTAGAATCTTAGGTTGTCATTAGCAAACTTTCTATCCGGAGCATTAGAAGACCCTTGGAATTATAACTTGTGTCCTTAAGCAAATCAGCCACCCTTGGAACCTTGGAATCCACCTTCAAAACTAGCCCTCTTGGACTCACCACTTCTCCTCTTTCTAAGCTTTCCCCCCTCTAGTGTTCGGCATATGTCATGAGGTGGGAAAAATACATATCACCTATTAGCGTGGCGGTACGACAATCCATATTAACCAAGTCGGACACACTCAACACAAATTTGTTCATCCTTGATCTAGGCGCGGTAACCAATTTTGGGGCATACTTGGAGAGTTGGTTGAACTTGAGGGCATACTCCCTTACACTCATAGAACCTTGCTTAAGATTCATAAACTCCATAATTTTTGCTTCCCTTAGCTCAATAGGAAAGAACCGATTGAGGAATGCGGCTTTGAACTCCTCCCAAGGAATGGCATCATCATCTCTCCCCTCCAGCTTTCATTGTGTAAACCAAATTTGAGTCACCCCTTTGAGTTGGTAGGCCGCCAAATCTGTCTTTTCCTCCGAATTCACCCCCATGATAGATAGCGCTTTGTACACCTTATTAATGAACTCTTGGGGATCCTCATCCATCTTGGATCCATGGAACTCTTGTGGGTTCATTCTAGTGAAATTCCTCACCCTAGAAGATAGATTGGGAGCATAAGGGTCTTGGACCCCCTGGTGAATTTGGTTGGTCATAGCATGAAATAACATCATAATAGCATCCCAGAACTCATCTTAGGCCACCCTCCAACTTTAGGAGCTTAAGGAGCGGGAGAAGCTGATTGCTCCTTAGGTGTACTGGCTCTCCTTAGTCTCCCTCTTAGAATAAGAATAATCTACAATAGAAAAGAGCATTTGTTAGGGGGAAAGCCTTATGCTTATATCTAAAGCAAGATATAGACTATGAAGAAGTGAAATATTTCATAAAACGTCTCATAGCCTCTCATTCATAGTAGTGGAATGCTTCATAAACATGAATAGAACTCTAATCAACGAGATGTGTTGGATTTTGAGGACCATTAACAACCGAGTGCTCTGATACCTAGTTTGTCATGACCCAACCATAGGGCCTAGACATGACATGGCGAATGGCGAACCTGAAGGAACTCTAAACAAGCCAATAACACATCCTTGGTCATGGAAGAAAAATAAAAACAACAAGAGATATAAATAAAGGAAGTGGGACTAAGGGAAGTCTTTAATAATAGCAAAACATTTAAGAGTCAAACTCATAGTATAAATACATCAATTATCTAACAACACCTCAAACATGGAATTGAGCAGGGTCCAAGACATTCTCTAGGCTCACCTTCATACTATCAAATGTTTACCATAAAAAAATAGCAAAATGGCAAGAGTAGCATAGATAGTATCTTCGAACTTGAGGACTTACCAAAGCTTATATCCAAAACACTAAACTAGCCATATGAAGAATGATCAAGAGGTTCTTCGGTTCCTACATGGTAACATCATGTAGGCATAGAGTATGCGTTAGTACACTGGAATGTACTAAGTATGTAGGATGCAATACAACAAGACATAAACCAACATAGTCAAAATGCATAGTCATAAGTAATGGATTAATATAGTATTAATATAGCATGCATGATCAATTCTTGAAGTAAAACATGTTTGTAAATAATATGACTTATATAGAATATAATACGTGTATAGGAAGAGACCATAATCACCATAGACCAAGAAACTAATACTTTGAATCCAAGGCATGTCACCCAATTTGAAGGTGATTGAGGTATCAACCCCTCAACAAGGTGATTTGCACATGTCACCCCCCAACAAGGTGGTCGAGGTATCCACCTTGCAATATGATGATTGGGCATGTCACCCTCTAATAAGGTGGTCGAGGTATCCGCTCCTTAACATGATGATTGGGAATGTCACCTCCCAATAAGGTGATTGAGGCATGCCACCCCTTCAATAAGGTGATTGGGCATGTCACCACCCAATAAGGTGATTGAGGCATGTCACCCCCTCAACAAGGTGATTGGGCATGTCAACCCCCAACAAGGTGTGGTCTACTTGCAACACCATAGATACTTTTCGTGAATTCAATGCATACATGCAAGCCTTTAATCATCATAAAGTCACTTGACTTGTAACTAATGTAATAGATCATCAATAACTTGATAATCCTTGTCAATACATTTTATCAATCACTTGGTGAGTGTGTAATGCTGGTTCAATAATACCAGCATATAGTAAACCAACAAATCAATGCAAATCAACCCAATGATGGATTTCAAGATATCTTACATGAGGGTTTACTTGGTGAGTGAAATAATATGAGAAACCTCAATGCAAATCAACCCACCAACATATAGTAAAACCCTCATGTAAGATACCTTGAAATCCATCATTAAATCTCATAATAGATCATAGTTTCATAGCTCAAAATATGCATAGTCTCAATAGACAAAACTAGTTCATAGTATAAGCATGGGAAAGATAAACATCCATAATCAATCAACATTTCATAAAACCCCAACATAATTTGTAATCAATATCCGTAATAAGAGATACCCATTGATGATGCAATATGAAAACATGCAATTTCCATTAAAAAAAATTGGCTTCCATGGTTGAAAGGATCTAATAAATGAAACCTACATACCTCAAACTTGGGTTTTCTTGAGTTGAGCTTAAAGAGAACTTGGTGCTTGAAGAGAACCCTTGAGTTCTAAAAATAGACTTGGAACCCTGGAAATTTGAATGAAATATTTGGTTAAGTCTTGGAGAGTTTTTTGAGAGGGTCTTGAGTGGTATAGAGTTAAAAAAAAAGTGGCTAAGTATAGGTGTTTTCACGCATAAGTGGGCATAGAGCTATGATCCCAATGCCCTTAGTCCATAATAGAAAATTAAGCAAAAATCAATACTAATCTGCATTTTGTCCGCCATGTGTACCCAACACGAAGGAAAAGTATTTTGCTGCTTCGCGCCCAGTCTACGTCGCGACCTGGTCGCGGATGCACACTGGATAAGAAAAATTAGCAAAAATTATTTTTTGCTAGGGGTCCTCTAAAATTTGGGTTGTATCCACCTCCCACTCAATTTTGCTCTCTAACCGAGAATATGAAGTCAAATTTTTGATATTACATATGAATTTTAAAATATATTTAAGCTACGATTGTGGACACTTCTAAAGCACATTTATTTGGGAATTTCAGAGAGAGAGACAGAGATAGTGTGTCCTCTACCGTGGAAAGTTTAGGAAGGGCATGGCAATATCGTCATCTTCATTATACCTTACCATAACTTAAGGCAGAGATATTGGTTAAGAGAAACTCCCAAGCAATATTGATTGAGCATGAGATTTCTAACTGAGTTATTCTTTTCTTTTCAAATGTATATTCTGAAAAAGCATGATTTACTTTAAACTTGCATCTTTCATTGAGTTGAGATGGGTTGAGCCTTTTGAGCTGAGTTGATGTTATTGCCATATTATTCTACTTGTTTCAGTTTAATTCAGGTTTTTTACATACCATACATTCTACGTACTAACGTCACTCTGGCGCTACATCATTTTATGATGCAGATACATGGGATAGAGATCATTAGCAGGCATTTTGTTGAGGTCTTTGGACGTCCAACGGATTTGTGAGCCTCCCTTACTTTAGAGGATTCATATAACACTTTCATCTTGCTTTAGAGTTAGAGTTTCTTAGCATTTATTTTGATTAAGGTAGCCATGGGTCTGTCATTTGTACAACCTATTAGTGATAGAGGCTTCATAGACTATAGTCGGATTGTTGATTGATACGACTGTGAGCTAGTTCTTTTCTACTAGCCTTTATATACATGATACTATTTTGTGACTAGATGATGATGCAGTCATTTACTTCCTTTTATTCTTCCACCGATTTATAGTGTTTATGGAATGAATGAATGTAATGAGGCCAACTAGTTAACTTGGAGACTAGCAATAGTCTCTGAGTGCCAAATACGTCTAAGGTACCCTCTCAGGGCATGACAAACTTGATATCAGAGAACGAGTTCAAGAGTCCTACAGAGTCTATGAAGCCATGTATAGTAGAGTCCTTATTATTGGTATGAAGAGCTCCACATATATAATAGGGAGGTTATAGGAAAATTAGGAATTTGTCTCACTTATGTCATATTCTAAATCGTGCAATAGAGTCAAACTCTATGGAAGTTATTTTCTAAATTGTGCTTTACCTGTTGTAGACCATGCCTTTTAGACACACAATGGACTTGAGGAATATCATCAACATCGAGAAGATTGAGCCTACTATTCAGCTTGTTGTACATGATCTATGGGTAGAAGAGGACAAGGAGAGTGAGATGGAAGAATCTTTGGGAAAGAAGGGAAATAGGTTCCCCTTTTTGCAGAGACCCTGGAGTTATATGCCACCACCAATGAGTACTCCCACATCCAACAGTAGATATAATATAAGGTCGAGGAGAGACCAGTCTTTCAAGTTTCATAAGATTCTACCCTGAGGGAGAGCGACTCTAGGACATAAAGGTAAACCACCATATAGAAGGTGTGGCAAACTTCATTTGGGTTGGGCACCGACGACTGTTTCAAATGTGGCCAAATGGGTCACTTTTGGAGGGATTGTCCAAGGTGAGTCAACAAAGCTCAACCCACTAGATCTATACTACCAGATAGAGTAAATCAGAGAAATACTACTCCAAGCATGAGTGATGCCATACACCATTTGTGTGTCACAATAGTCGCGCAGCTCAGAGAAACACTGTGGGATGCTATGATAGGTCTAAGTTGAGCCTTCACTTTCTTTTGATGTTATCCATGAGAGAAAAGCTTGTGTTTCCAAGAAGTTTAATGTTGCCTACTAAGAGTGGGATTTGAGGTTTTGCAAAACCATAAGTAGAGTTGTTACCCTTCAGCTAGAAAAATGATGAGGGAGAAGAGGAGACTGGGTAGTGAGAGTGGTGATTGATTGAGGGTTGTAGTTAGAGTTATGTATCCATTAGGTAAGTAATGAGGTGGTGAGTCGATTGCCATAAGTTTGATGAAGGTGTTGTAACTACCCAATAGTTATCATGATGAGGTTTAGAGAAAGAATTATTTGTTAGAATGTGATAAAGCGTGTTCAAACCAGAAGAAAATTATGTTGTAGTATTGTAGTCCTTATACTATTGAGGGTGAAGTGTAGATGCCGAATAAAGGAAAAAGAGTGTTTTCAATGTGATAGATCTAAATTAGGCTCATGATTTTTAATTGAAAGTTCATGAGACTTATCAAGTTATGAGCTTAGCCAGATGAAGAGGTATGACTGAATAGGTGACAGGTATTGAGTTATGAGGAAGAGATGCATTGATTGAGTACTTGCTATGAGATACTAGTGGGATTATGTTCCCTAAATATTTATCTAGTAGTTGTAAGTTAGCATTAAAGAGGTATGTGGTAGATGCACATGTTAGTACCAGACCGTAAGATTGAATTTTGAGGAGTAGTACAAAAGACGATATAGTATCACGAGAGTGATAGTCTTAGTTGGAGATTTGCTCTAAGAGGCTTGCCATAGTATATGAAGATTCTAAATTATAAGGAAAGTGATGCTATGGACAGGGTACAAGTGACCTTTAGGTAAGACGAGTGAGACGAGAATAACTCAATAGATAAGAAAAGGCTTGAGATATGTATCCAGGATTGTGTGAAGCTCTAAGTTATGATGACTATAAGAATCTAGATAGTGTATTTGAGTTGTCGATGTTGAGTAGGCTGATGTAAATAATCATTGTCATCACAAGTAGCTAAGTTGATTGGATGATCTAATCATGTCATCTTATTGTGTTAAAGAAGTTGTGTAAGTATGATTATTTTTCAAGCATATTTTACTTCAAGCATTGTTCATGCATGCCATGTTGCTAATATACTATCCCTTGCTTATGATTGTGCATTTTGACTATGTTGTCTATCTGTTGTTGCATTACATCCTATATATTAGTACATTCAAACGTACTAGTAGCATACTCTATGCCTATATGATATCACCACGTAGGAACCGGAGCTCATATTGATTCTCCTCCACGCAGCTAGACGGATTGTTGTTTAATTACTTTCGTGACCAAGGATGTGTAATGATATGTTAAGAGTCTTTCTTAGGATTCCTTTGGATCCCCCATGCGCCGTGTCATATCTAGGCCCTAGTTTGGGTCATGACAAACTTGGTATCAGAGCACTAGGTTGTTAATGGTCCTTGGCATCTAACATACCGCGTTGTTTAGAGTATTATTCTTGGTTGTAAAGTGTGGAACGACTATGAGTAAGAGGCTATGAGGCATTTTAGGAAATGTTTCACTTCTACATGGTCTATATGAAGTCTTAGTTATAAGGTAAGGCTTATTCCCCTTAACGAATGGTCTATATCATGCCTTTGATCATGTGTCTACAAAGAGAAAGACCAAGAAGGGGTCGTGCACCTATGGGACAACCAGCTTACCCCGCTCTTCAAGCTCCTCAAGATGGAGGGGCTACAGAAGTTTAATTCCGGAATGTTATCACCCTGTTGACCCATGCTATGGCCAACCAAATCAACCAAGGGGCCCAAGCCCCTTATGCTCTCGCTTCGGCATCTCGGGTGAAGGACTTTCCGAGGATGAACCCACCGGAGTTCTATGGATCTAAAGTGGATGAGGATCCCCAAGAGTTTCTTGGTGAGGTGTACAAGGTATTGACTATCATGGGGATGACTTCGGAGGAAAATACAGAGTTGGCAGCCTACCAACTCAAAGGGGTGGCTCAAATTTTGTTTGTGCAATAGAAAATGGAGAGGGAAAATCGTGATGCTATTCCTTGGGAGGAGTTTGAGGTGGCATTTCTCAATCGGTTCTTCCCGCTTGAGATAAGGGTGGCCAAAATGATGAAATTCATGACTTTAAAGCAAGGGTCCATGATTGTGAGGGAGTATTCTCTCAACTTCAACCAATTCTCCAATTATGCACCACAATTGGTTGTCGATTCGAGGTCTAGAATGAATAAGTTTGTGATGGGTGTATCTAATTTGGTGAATGAGAAGTGTCATGCCTCTATGTTAATAAATGATACGGATTCGACTCGCCTCATGACTTATGCCAATCAACTTGAGGAGGAGAAACTTAGGAAGAAGAGAAATGGAGAGTCCAACAGGGATCAGTTTGAGGATGACCGATTCCAAAAAGGTATCAAGTTTCAAGGCCAAGGGTCTTCTAGTTCTCCAAACAAGAGGCTTGTTATGGATAAATGGATGGACCAAGGTTCCAAGGTGACAATTGTGGGATAGGTTTTCCAAAATGCCGAAAATGTGAAAAGCATCATCATGGAAAATGCTTAAAGAATTCAAGTGTGTGTTATGGGTGTGGGAGAGTAGGCCATAAGCTTACTGATTGCCCTTACGTTTGGATAAAGGGTAAGGAGGTTCGTCCTCAAGTTCAAGGTTGTTATGTTGCTCAAGAGGCCAAGGAGGCAAGGGGTAGGTAAAGCACCCGATGTTGCTATCGGTACGTTGAAGTTTCCTTTGATCTTGATATGTATGCACGGGTAGGTCCGGGAGTCACTATTCCTTTCATCATTCCTTTTTTGGGTTACTAGTAGGCTTCTTATGTGTTCCAAGTTGTTATGTGAACCTTGGGTGTCTACCCATTGTTGAGTCTATTGTTGCTAAAAAGTTCATAGATGTTGTTCCATGTTCATATTGCATTAGGTCTGGCCTTGTGACTTGTTGGATTTGATGTGGTGGATTTGGATGTCATACTTAGGATGGATTAGTTGCTTGCATATTATGTCTCCATTAATTATAGGGCTCGTAGAGTTAGATTCCAATTGCTTAATAAACCTGTCCTAGAGTGGGGGCTTGTAAGGTGGTTGTGAAGGGGTAAGTCCGTTTCTTGTCTTAAGGTACAATTGATCTCTCAGGGTTGCATTTATTATCTTGTAAAAGTTGGAGGTGTTGAACCTAAGTTATTTCTATTGAGTTTTTTCCGGTGGTCAATGAGTTAGTAGATGTCCTTTCCGATATTTTAAATTTGGGGTGGTGTCTTTTGGTTTGACTTATGCACTAGTTAAGTCTATAGGCCTCATGAATATGATCTTTAATCCCTACTTTTTTATGTTGTGGTGGTCCTTGGTAATGATGTGTCGGTTTGTTTTCGAAAGTGAGAAAGAGCTTTTGAATCATTTGAGGGTGATTTTGTGAATTAGTTATGTAAAGTGAGAACGGTGGTGTAGTGGCTTTGATGGTTCCGAATCTTCTTTTGTTGAAGAGGTCTAGTTAAGCAAGGCCTTGATCCCCATCTTGGTAGAGTTGGAGGTCTTGGTGAAGGATGGTAAGGTAGAGGTTTTCTCCCTAGAGGGAGATGGTCTCTTTAGATACTAGGGTAGGCTATGTGTCCTTGTGTTGATGATTGGACTCACTTGGAGGTTCCATCCACGAAGGGTGTGGTCCAGTTTGGCAAAAAGGTATTAAGTTTATGGTTCGCATTTCCTTATAGAGTTTAGAGGAGGATTGGTGAGGTTTCATACGAATGGGAATTGCCTATGGATATGGTATGGTTGTTTTGGTTCTTCATGCATCTAGGTTGAGGAGTTGTGTTGGTGATTCAAGTGTTATAGGACTCTTTGAGGTTGTGAATAGCAATCTAATGTGATTTTAATTAGACTGTAATTTTAAAGAGAAAATAATATTTATAGCTTAAAAAGAAAATGTCACACCCCTGGAGGGTACCATAGACGTAATTAGCATTCAGAGGCTATTGCTAGTCCCCAAGCAAACCACCTGACCTCATTACATTCATTCATTCAGTCAATCAGTGGAAGACATTATGGAAAAACAATGTAATTATCAGTGGGCTACAAGACTAAGCATCTAAGTCCATCATACGAAATAAGATTAATGAAACTCAATTTAAGAAAAGAAAGGGGAAAGGAACCCCAACATCAACCCATCATCTCTATGTGTCTATGAAGCCTCTAAATCTACTGTCTAAGAAGGTACCACGACAGGCCATGTCTACCACAACTCAAAAGTAATAACTAAATCATATGAAAGAAAGAAACCATCCTCTGAATGCAGGGGAGGTGTCACCATTCTCTGAAAATCGGGAAGCTCTGAACCTCAATGATTCGCCTGTTGAACTCCTCTGTTTACTGAATCTGCATCATGAAATGATGCAGCGCCAAATGGCATTAGTATGTGGAATGTACTATATATAAAACTGGCTAAAAGTAAATGATTTAAACAAGATAACATGGAAGTAAATCAACTCATCAGGCATTCACCTCATCTCAGAATAAAGAGTAGACACTATCACAACCAACAATAGTTAAGACTCATACCACCACGTCAATATCTGAGTACTATTAAGAGGGAACCTACCTGGGTGTTTTTTGGATCTACAACCATCACATATGAGGCGGTGATGATATGACGAACCGATGTTGTTGCCACATCGACCTAGTACCTTGCCGGCATAAAAGGCGTGCATCATTGGATTGGATCCAGAATAAATATAACATCAAGTCCTCTTTTGGGACCAAAAAACATCTACTCTCACTGTCTGATCCTCCCCTATGCTGGCCATATAGTTATGAGTGCGAGTAGAACTCACTCTTACCTATTTCGGTGCTCAATACTTCTCCCAGGACTCATTATGCTCATAAACATCAACATCAAGATTTGTCATCATTTAGTCCCTTTTGTAGGAACATTAATTCATCTCATCATCCATCAATTCAAGGAATTAAGGGTATTCCTTTTAAAATTACATTTACCATCTTTAAAACTCTAAGGAATATCAGTCTCATCAATATGAATCATCAACACATTCAACTCGGGACCCAGACTACACAAGCAAAACTTACTCATAGGGCTAAAACTCTAGACATCAACTCCTAAGTTCATTCTTGAAGTCATTATTAGAGAAATCATGCAGGGTTTATGAAATCATACAACAAATTCACATAAATCATTGATTCAAGTTATGATGATCATCAATTCAAGAAAATGTATTATAGAATAAAAGCAGTTTTCAGTAAAACATTTAGAAATTATACAGACAAAGCCTTTCACCTTCAACTATCGACTCTCTATAATTAAAGGGGGTACATGGGAGGAATTTCCATGTTCTGGGTAACCTTTACATACCTACAATGAAGAATTACTATGCCTCTTCAAAGAATTAGACCTCAACTTTGGAACCCTCAAGCTCCTTCTTCTTCCTCTCTCAGAACTTTCGCACTTAGAACTAGAAGATAATAAACTTTTGAAACCCTTCGTACGAATAAAAGGATTTAAAACATATTTTGGGACTTAGGATAGGGTGGGAACTACCAAAAGGACCTTCTCGTGAAAGAATTAAAAATTTAAAATACTCGACACATGTCTGCGTCGCGCAAGGGGTGCGTACATGTATATTTTTGCGAATTTCCGAGATTTCAAGTTCCCATCGAAAATTATAAAAAAACATAGCATAAGGGTGAGTCCACGCCTCAGGCGTCACGCCTTAGGTGCGCATCCTCATTATCTTGGGTCGAATTATGAAAAATTATTTTTCGACCCAATTTCTCTAAAATTGGGTCGAGGTCATTTTCTCACTCAATTGTTCGCGCTGATCGCAAATCTGGTCTTGGGTTTCCCATCGGAGCTTGGGAAGATGCATTGTGTGCACCATTATGTTCTAGGAGTATTTAGGTAATTTCACGAGGTGTTACATTATATCCTCCTTCGGATCATTCGTCCTCGAATGATGACTGGAGATGGACATCAAGGAACAAATAACAATCAAAAGCTCCTCTCAATACTTCCTCAATCAATCAAACTCTCGACTCCTCATCGATCTTAACAGTCTCTATTTAGACTCAGGAATACACACATCAAGAAATTAATTTCTCAAATACTCTAACTCATGAGTGAACATTGACTCAAGATTAGAAAACTCAAATCATTAGAGGGAATTGTCATATGTAGCTCACAACTCTCGTTAAGGCCTAAGTCTCCCTGCATACTCATACCAAAGTCAAGCCTAACTCAAAGTCACCTTGTGCTACCTCGTAAGTTAGTCACAATCCTACATCCTACCCCCTAAGGTTCTCATTTTATACCTTATACATCCTCACTGGCATGCACGAATGGAACATCGAAACTCAAACAAATTGAGTTATTTAGGCACCTCAAAAATCAGTTGTTCGAACATAAGTAGAAAATCATCAATTCTAATTGAGAATGGGACCATCAAGATACATAAGACTCTACAGGTAATTCTCAAGCTTAGCATCTCATCTCGACTATGCTCTCCTTCATGGCACTACACCTCATCAAGTACAGCTTATAGCTCCTATTCAAATCTCTGCTTAACCACATCATCCTCTTCCATTCAAGCCTACTTCTAAGCCTCAAGGTGTTATTCATGAGATGATCATATGCATACAAAACTAATCCTCAATACTCAAATCTAAACTTCCATGGGGCTTCCATTAAAAGATCAGTAGTCCTCTTCACTACTTCACTACTCTTTCTCAAACCCTTATTACAAAGACTTCACTAGTCTATCATTGATACTCACATAACAACCATCACAAATTCAAGCCTATCACTCTAACCACTTGAACTACACCTTAGAATTTTCAAGCCTACTTAGCACTTCTACCTCCACCATTCAATGAGTTCTCAATCAAAGTCACACTAACAAACTCTTGCCTATCGACTGCTCATCATAAGGTTTTATCTCTCTCCTCCTTCCTGTCTCTATCCCTACAAGACACAAGTTTAACACTAATAACATAATAAGGATATGCTCACTCCTTCTTATCTATCCTCATTCTCAGTCTACTACTATCAGCACACTATTTGAACCTAGAGGAACTTATCATCTCCCCCTTTGGTGAAACCTCAAACTACTCCTCTCCATGTAAAATAAGCACAAATATCATCAAGAACTCAAATACTCAGTTATTTTAGTACTCATTCCAATGAATAGACTTTGAACACAATGTCTAGAGTATAAACTTTATCTCTGATATCATTATTAGGCATAAATACTATCAAGAACTTGCATACTCAAGTACGCAGAGGCTCAAAAGGAATATCAACTCGAAGATAGAAACTCAACTCCATTATCACAATTCAGGAGCACTTATTTTCTCCCATCACCCATAACTCATCTACTATCATCAATACCTCTATCGAGGCTGGAAAGTTGGATTACTCAAAGGGTCTGGAATGGAGATCATTAGCACGATTCAATCGAAAAATCTTATCTGAGGACATTCATAATGAAGTGCAATCTCCCTCGTCTATCAAAACTCACTCTGAGTTCACAGAGCTATACGTAGTATGAAACTCAGGTCACATCTTATTTAGCATAGGACTAGAAACTCGTAGATTTATGAGGTAAGATCAAAATTAATGAATGAATTCATTGCTTCTCATCCTCGAAACTCAACATGAATGGGAATCAACATGACGTGCATGGGACTAGGCCATAGGTACGACAATCATACACCATAAAGGCATAGAGTATCATCTCAATTGAAGTGTAAAGATCATATGAGATGAAAACGCGTTGATATCTCATGTTGATCAGCCCATCACTATTTAAGACTCAAGATCTACTCTGGTTTACCACTTCGTCATCTCCTCTTTAGCTTTTAAGGTCCTCTCTCTAAATTTGGGAATCAATTTTATCTACTAGGCTATAAGCATATACCTTCACTTGGTCAGGGAATCACTACCCACAAAAATATCTTAAACTCTTTTGTTATGCTATAACTGCATAAGATAACTAGCCACTCAAACTCTTTTCAATGATATCACTTTTAGCTTATTCCTGTCTCTATGGGAATCTCTCTATATTTGCTATTCTTATGGTGTACATAACCACTTCCCACAACTCTTACATTTTAACCTCCTCTTTTTGCAGACTCCCAACTTGTGAGCCCCTCCCCATAAACTCATTTGTATAAGACTTAGACAATTATGGAAAACTTATCCATAAGCCCTAATTGACATAGCTACTCATGACGACAAAGATTACCTACATCAACCTACTCTATATTGACAACTCAAATATACTATCTAGATTTCTATAGCAGTCATAACTTAGAGCTTCACACATCTTTACACAATCATAGATACATATCTCAAGCCTCTTCTTATCTATTGAGCAACCCTCGTCTCACTTGTCTTACCTAAGGGGAACTTATACCTTGCCCATAGCATCATTTCCTCAAAAATCAGCATCTTCATCTCGAACATACACTATGGCAAGCCTCTTAAAGCAAATTTCCAACTAAGACTACCATTATCACGATGCTATCTCCTCTTTAACACTACTCCTCAAAATTCAAGATTAAGGTCTAGCACTAACATGTACATCTATCACACGCCTTTTTAATGCTAACTTACAACTACTAGGTAAAAATTTAGGGGAAATAAGCCCACTAAAATCTCATAGCGAGTATTCAATCAACACATCCCTTCCTCATCCTTATCTGACTAAGCTCATAACTCGATGAGTCTCATGAACTCTCACTTAAAAAAATCATAAGCCTAATTTAGATCTATCACACTGAAAGCACTCTTTTCCCTATTCAACATCTACACTTCACCCTCAATAGTATGAATACTATAACATATCAACATAAACATCCTTTTAGTTTGAGCACACTCTACAATATTCTAACAATAACTCTTCCTCTATACCCTATCATGAAAATCATGGGATACTTATGACTCTTTCATCAAACTTATGGAAATCGACTCATCACCCATTACATACCTAGTGGATACATAACTTTAACTACAAGCCTCAATTAGTTATCACTCTCACTATCTTGTCCCTTCTTTCATTAGCTCTTCTTGGAAAGCATGACTACAATTGTGTAAATGCATAATGCATAAGTTAAAAGAGATTTTTTCATAGAGTTTATCTCTTTCGCACGAATCAGAATATGAAATAAGAGAAACTTTTCTAAATGTCCTATAGCCTCCTGCTTATGAAGTGTGAACACCCATAAACAAAGCTCTACTAGACACGGTTTCATAGACTCACTAGGATACTCAAACTTTGTACTCTGATACCAAGTTTGTCACACCCCGGGAGGGTACCCTAGATGTAACTGGCATTCGGAGGCTATTGCTAGTTCTCAAGTGAACCACCTGGCCTCATCACATTTATTTATTCATTCAATCAGTGGAAGACATCATGGAAAGACAATGTAATTATCAGTGGGCTACAAGACTAAGCATCTAAGTCCATCATACGAAATAAGATTAATGAAACTCAATTTAGGAAAATAAAGGGGAAAGGAACACCAATATCAACTCATCATTTTTATATGTTTATGAAGCCTCTAAATCTACTATCTAAGAAGGTACCATGATAGGCCATGGCTACCACAACTCAGAAGTAATAACTAAAACATCATAAAGAAAGAAATCACCCTCCAAATGTAGGGGAGGAGTCACCACTCTCTCGAATTTGAGAAGATCTGAACCTCAACGATTCGCCTGTTGAAGTCCTCTATCTACTGAATTTGTATCATGAAATGATGCAGTGCCAAATGGCGTTAGTACATGGAATGTACTGTATGTAAAATGGGATAAAAGTAAAAGATTTAACCAGGATAACACGGAACTACATTAGATCATTAGACACTCACCTCATCTCAGAATAAAGAGTACATACTATCATAACCAACATCAGTTAAGACTCATACCACCACGTCAATATCTAAGTACTATCAAGTGGGAATCAACCTGGGAGTCTCTCGTACCTATAACCATTACCTATGAGCTGGTGATGATATAATGAACCGATGTCATTGCCACATCCACCTAATACCTTGCCGGGATAAAGGTCGTGCATCATTGCATTGGATCCAGAATAAATATAACATCAAGTCCTCTTTTAGGACTAAGAAAACATTCGTTCTCACTATCCGATCTTCCCCTACGCTGGCCATATAGTTATGAGTGCGAGTGGGCTCACTCTTATCTATTGTGGTGCTCAATACTTCTCCCAGGACTCATTATGCTCATAAACATCAACATCAAGATTTGTCATCATTTAGTCCCTTTTGGACAGGGAATATCAATTCATCTCATCATCCATCAATTCAAGGAATTAAGGGTATTCCTTTTAAAATTACATTCAACCTCTTTAAGACTCTAAGGAATACCATCCTCATCAATATCAATCATCAACACATTCAACTCGGGACCTATACTACACAAGCAAAACTTACTCATAGGGCCAAGGCTATAGGCATCAACCCCTAAGTTCATTGTTGAAGTCATTATTATAGAAATCATCCAGGCTTTATGAAATTATAAAACAAACTCACATAAGCAATTGATTCAGGTTATGATGATCATCAATTCAAGAAAATATATGTAGTATAAAAGTATTTTTCAGTAAAACATTCAAAAATTATATAAACAAAAACTTTCACCTTCAACTATTGACTCTCTACAATCAGAGGGGGCACATGGGAGAACATTCCTAGGTTCTGGGTAGCCTTTACATACCTGAAATAAAAAATTACTAAGCCTCTTCAAGGAATTAGACCCGAACTATGGAACCTTCAAACTCTTTCTTCTTCCTCTCTCAGAACTTACGCACTAAGAACTAGAAGATAATGGGTTTTAAAAGCCCTTCATACGAATAAAAGAACTTAAAACACGTTTTGCGTCTTAGGATAGGGTGGAGAATGTCCAAAAGGCCCTTCCTGTAAAAGAATTAAAAATTTACACTACACAAACATATGTCTGCGTCGCGTCAGAGGTGCGGACATGTATATTTTTGCGAATTCCTGAGATTTCAAGTTCTCGTTCAAAATCTAAAAAAAATCATAACTGTAAGTCCGCGCCCAGGAATGTCATGCCCTAGGCGCGCATCCTCACTATTTCGCATCGAATTATGAAAAATTATTTTTCAATCCGGTTGCTCTAAAATTGGATCGATGTCATTTTTCCACTCAATTTTTTGCACTGATAGCAAATATGGTCTCAAATTTTCATCGGAGATTGGAAAGATGCGTTGTGCACACGATTATATTCTAGGGTATTTTGATAATTTCACGGGGTGTTACTGGAAAACTATTAACAAGAAGTTGTTTTTTAATTTTATATTCTCTATTTATAACTATTTTCGCATATTTGATGCCATGAGTGTATGTGTATGTGTGTGTGTGCACGCGCATATGTGTGTGTATTCTAATGATATCAAAAAGGAAGCGGAAATGCTTCAGTGAAACTACTTGATACCATCAAAGTATATATATACTCTGATGGTATCAAAGAGGAAGATGAACTACTTTAGTGAAAATACTACTCAGTTACTTTTTGATATCATTAGAGCACATACACTATGATGTGCATCTAGGAAGAACATGTAGTGCTTTTATGAAAAGACTGTTCAATTATGATTTGATATTATTAGAGTGTGCATGTATGATTTAATGGTACCAAGAATAAAGAAGCAGTTGGTTTAGTGAAAACACTACTTATTTACTCCTTGATACCATTAAAGTATACAGACTCTGATGGCATCAAGGAGGAACAAGCACTGATTGAGTGAAAAGACTATTCAATTATTGCTTAATACCATCAGAGTATATGATAGCATATACCATCATAATTTTAGTGTTGCAAGAGATGAAGTAGACATTGAAGTGATACTTACCACTCAACCTATTGCAAAGAAAGAAAACTTTAAGTATCTTTGGTCCATCATCCAGAGTAGTAGCAATATCGACAATGATATCATGCATCGTATTAGGGAATGATGGATGAATGGAGGGTTACCTCTAGAGTATTATGTGATAAAAGGATACAACCTAAACTTAAAGGCAAGTTTTACAGAATGGTGGTTAGACCGTCTCTGCTATATAGGGTGAAATATTGGTCAATTAAAAACTTACATGTTCAAAAGATGCAGGTCTCGGAGATGAGGATGTGAGATGGATGTTTGGACATACCAAGAGTTATAGATTAGGAATGAGACCATTCGAGAGAAAGTAGAGGTGGCCCTTGTGGCTAACAAGATGAGGGAAGCGAGACTGTGATGGTTTAGACATGTGCAGAGAAGAAGTACTAATGCTCTTGTTAGGAGGTGCGAGAGGTTGGATTTAGGGGTTACACGGAGAGGTAGAGGTAGATCGAAAAAGTATTGGGGGAGGTGGTCAGACAAGATATGACGAAAATTCTTCTCACCTAGGGCATGACCTTAGTTATAAAGGAGCGGAGAGCGCGTATTATGGTAGAAGACCAATAAGCTAGTAGGGGTAGATTGATGTATGACCTTATGATATAGTAGGTTAGTAGGAGTAGTTGTATCTTTATATCATGTGTCGTCATCGTTTTCTTATATGAATTTGTTACTTTTATCATATTTAGATACTATCATTTGTTTTTCATTATCAGTCGTTTTCCTTTTCTTTCTTTTCTTTTCCTTTTTTTCATATTTATTATGTTCTGTTAATAGGACTTGATTTTTTAGACGAGGGTTTTTCAAAAATAACCTCTCTATCTCTACGAGGTAGTGGTAAGGTCTTCATGCATTTTATCCTCCCCAGACCTCATTGATGAAATTTCACTGGTATATTATTGTTTGGTAGAG
>JAABOM020107252.1:0-25036 GCA_011800125.2 Solanum clarkiae
GTTGATTGGAAACACATGTCTACCTATTTCAAGATTATACTATGAGATGGTTTGTCTATTGTGACTATGCATGTTTTAGGGTATTAAACTATGGACTATTATGAGATTTGATGATGGATTTCAATGTATATTGCATGATAGTAATACCAAGTGTTGGTGGGCTATTTTACTTCATGTTTTCTTGCATGATTTCGCTATTGGATTGTACTATTTTACAATAGCACTACACACCCGCCAAGTGTTTGATAAAATGTCCTGTTATGATTTCTTGAGGAATTGAGGGTCCAATGCATGTCTTATGAGTTTAATGACTTTATGATAATGAAAGGAATGTTTATATAAGATATATTTATGAGAAGTATCTACATTATTATAAAATGACAATGCCTTTTTGAGGGGGTGCCACACCTTAACCACCTTGGTAGAGGGTATGACCTCCATCAACTTTGTTGAGGGGTTGATACCTTGACCACCTAGATAGAGGGTGTGATGTCCATTGACCGGTGAGGGATTGATACCTTAACCACCTAGATAGAGGGTGTAATGTCTATTAACCGATAAAGGGTTGATACCTTGACCACCTAGATGGAGGATGGGATGTCCATCAACTGTGTTGGGGGGTTAATACCTTGACCACCTTGATGGAGGGTATGATGTTCATCTACCGATTAAGGGGTACATATCTTGATCACCCTCCAAAGGGGTGTTAAATCTTGGATTCCAAGTACTACTTTGCTTGGTATATTATGATGGTCTCTTCTTACCTACGTAATAATCAATTCACATCCAAAGGGACCCACTTTTCTTTCTTACAAATAACAGCGGAGCACCTCATGCCTAATAACGCCTTTCTCCAATAAATCCTTCAATTGAACTTTCTATTCCTTCAACTCAACCGGTGCCATATGATAAGTAGCAATAGAGATAGGTTGAGTATCCAAGAGAAGATCAATGCCAAAGTCTACTTTCCTTTCAGGAAGAATATCAGACAAGTCTTCAGGAAACATATTTGAAAACTCCTTCACCACCGGAACTGATTCAAGAGTTGGTGACTTGGACTTCACATCCTTGACCCTCACAATATGATAGATATACCCCTTTAATATAATCCTTCGGTCTTTAAGGTAGGATACAAACCGACCTTTAATAGCGGAGTCACTACCCTTTCATTCAAGAACATGCTCATCCGAAAATTGAAACTTGACTTTTCAGGTCCTAAAATCTATTGAGGCATATGAAGCATGCAACCAATCCATCCTGAAAATCACATCAAAATCAAACATCTCAAGTTCCACAAGATTACACGGAAAGACCTTATGCAAAACAGAAATAGGACAGCCCCGTTAGACCCTATAAGCAATAATGGATTCTCCCATGGGGGTATAAACCGAAAAGGGCTCCCTTAGAATTTCGGGACTCAAGCTAAACAAAACAACAAATAGAGGAGTCACAAAAGATAAATTAGAACCTGGCTCAAGCAAAGCATAAGCATCAAAATCAAAGACTTTTAACATACCAGTCACATCATCGGGGGCTCCTCCACTTCCTAACGAGCATGAAGAGCATCGAACGTATTTTCCCTTGGGGAATCACATCGTAGAGCCCTTTGTTGTCCTTGAGTACCTTGAGCCACTTCACCTTGACCCTCTGAGAAACCTTAGGACAATCAGAAATCTTGTGGTTCTTAACACCACACCTGAAGCATGCACCCAAATTCTTCCAACAAGTATCTGAGTGATTCCTTCCACAAGTAGCACATGGGGGAAGCATTAGTCAACCTCCAACTTATGCCTTAGGAGGAAGAACCCTGGCATTAGCAAACCAAGCATTAGAACATTGGACCTATTGAAAGCGACCATAGCCACCACCCTTGGTGTTAGAGAACCCACCATCATAACGGGCCCTCATAGAATCATGCACCCTCTTCTCCTTAAGTTGTTCTCCTTCAATCGATTTAGCATATGTCCTGAACCTGGAGATGTCCAAGTACCAAATAATCATAACCGTATGACATTCCTTCACAACCAAATCAGAAATACCAAAAATAAACTTGTGCATTCTTGTACGGGGACCAGCCACAAGCATAGGAGCATACTTGGAGAGCTTAGTGAACTTGAGGGCATAGTCCCTCACACTCATACCACCCTATTTGAGGTTGATAAACTTAGTCATCTTAGCTTTCCTAAGTTCAAGTGGGAAGAAATGATCCAGAAATGCAAACTTTAACTCTTCCCAATTAACAGCATTTCCACAAACTCTCTCCATCGACCATTAAGTGTACCATACCTAAGCCATATCTTTCAATTAATATGCAGCCAACTCAGCACTCTCCTTAGGAGTGACTCCCACAACTGTCAACACCTGAGTGAGCTCATCAATAAACTCTTGAGCATCCTTATCAGCCTTCAACCCATATAACTACGGAGGGTTCATCCGGGTGAAATCTCTCACACTAAAAACTGGAGTAGGATCCCGAGAAAGATTAGCCTACTTAGTTTGTGAAGTTACCACTTGTGCAAGCATAAAAAAAGGTAGTACGGAATTCACCATTAGAGATGGTCTCTTCTATAGGCCTTTGAGGAACTTGGTCCTCACAATCTAGGGCCTGTCTCAGTAGGGGAGCTATTCGTGGAGGGATCTTCTTTAATGTAGCAAGTACATAATTAGGATAAGGAAACCATAATATATGGTCTGAGCATGACATAAGAAATGAAGAAGTAAGACAACTCCTAAAATGCCATTATAGCCTCTCACTCATAGGCATGGTGCACTTCACACGCATGAATAGGACTCTATTTGATGTGGCATGTTGGACTCCGAGAATTATTTACAAACCTAGTCCTCTGATATCAAGCTTGTCACGACTCAGACCTAGGGACTAGGAGTGATATGGTGAATGGGAACTCGAGAGTCCCCAAACAAGCCTCAAGTATCCATATTCACATCATCGGTTTAGAAGCATATATGAATAATAAGCGCATAGTTCTAAGGGATGAGAAAGTAGGGCTCACGCTCTAGGAATGTCATAGGGTAAGGGGTGAGCATTGATCCACATAACACATAGCACATAGAGACTAAAGTGTGGCTAAATATGACTTACTCTGTGGGGGAATTTCAGGATATAGGATCTTTCACATCAAAACATATAATCATATCATCATACTCATAGCCAATCAACATAACAATATCCAATAGATAACCATATCCATGAACATAATCTTCGAAGACAACACTTAGCATATGAATGTAAACGAGTCTACAAGATGTCCATCAATACCTCTAGTCATAAAATAGGATGGGGGCCAAGGCACTTCCCAGGCTCACCCTCAAAGTAAATAACATAAACTCAAAAGCACCATAGATAGAGGGAAAATTGGTTTGTCCTTGGAAGATAGGACTAGCCATAACAAGTGAATCTCAAGATCTAAGTTAACCGTCATACAGTGGATGAAGGTAGTCCTCATTCCCTACATGGTTAGATCATGTAGGCAAAAGTATGTGTTAGTGCGTTTGAATATATTAACGATGCGGGCATGCAATGTGAATGACTTATCAAACCTATATTTAATGTTAGATGACAAGGGCACAAAATATAGAAAGGAGCAAACATCCAAAGAGAGGTAGTATAAAACTATGCCATGAAATCAACGATGTATGAAATGCCATAATGCTCATATATTATAGGGATGTGACCTCAACCAACATGTATAAGACTAAGCGAGTTATTACTTGGAATTTTGATATAATTCCCATATCAGAAAGAGATGGTCTACTTGCCAAAGGTACGCCATATCACCTTATGGGCACCCCCATATCGGAGAAGCAACCTTCTTCATAGGCACCACCTTTTGGATAGGATTTTCACATTATATCATATCATTCTTCTCCTTACGAACACCCCCATTTTGGAGAATTAATCTTCCTTACGAGCACCCCTATTTCGAATAGGATTTTCGTAAGCATATACCTATGGTTGGCACATAGTTCAAGGAAAGGAGAGGGCCCTTACGGATAGCCCTAACACCCCTAATCCATCGATGTTAAATCTTCATCCCTTAAAAATATATATATATATATATATATATATATATATATATATATATATATATATATATATATACATGAGTTCGAAGAGATGCAAGTCTTATCAAACCATTTCAATGCACACTTGAGCTTAAAAGCCAAACATTCTTTATAATCATTGATGCTTGGGCTCAAATGTCAAATCACATTTCATATCATACTTTTCATGCATAGAAATATCCCATTCACATTATCATATGAGATGTAAACACCCAATATGCTCAAAGAGTCAAATATCATAGACGTTTATATGATCACATACTTGTCATAACCATATGAGTGAGTTTAACCCACCAATTCATTATCATAAAAACACATGAGGTCTTAACCCACTTCATAAATTTTAGAAAATCCAATGTACATGAATGCATATGCCATTTTGAATAGCAATGGGCAATATAGATTCAATCTTAAATCAACTATTCAATATAAAATTCAAGTAAAATGCATAAGTAAAATCTACATTCAAATCACAATTTAGATTACCCATGCTTAAATCAAACTTTAAAGGGAGAATGTATATTCAAATATTTATAATAATAATAATGTAATTCAGCATATTAGGTTGTAAACCAACTTAAAATCATCAATAAAGCATAGCCCACACTTTAATTGAATTTATTAAACAATAATCTTCAAAACTCATATTTAAAATAAGCTAAATCTCATGATATTCAAGTGAAAAGAGTTTGGATCTTCTTGGTTGAAATAGACCAAGAATCAGTTCCACATACCTTAGCTAACGAAGAAGATTCAAGAAGAAATTTGAAGAAGAATGAGCCTTCCTTTTATACCCAAGCTTAGATTCACAAGAGTCCTTTCGAGTGAGTGTTCTTAAGAGTGACTTGAGAGGTTTCTAGGTGTAAGAATGAATATGAATGAAAGGAATAAACTATACCTCATTTGAAGTCTTTAGGTAGCATAGAAAGTAACAAAAGACCCTTAAGACAAAACCACAATTACGTAAACTCTATTAATGAAATGAGTCGAGAAATTGAAGTTGTGTCTCATGAAGAAGTGGTACGGTCCATGATAGGCCATATGGATCATACACTTGCCCATGGTCCAACACTTCAAAAATTTTCACTTAACAAAGGTTTGAAACGGTAATCCCATGCTTACAAAAAAATCAATGTGGGCATCCAAACAGAGGGTGGTATGGACCATACCAAGCCATATGGTCCATGTGCCTCCTCCATCCCATTCCAGTTAGAAGAATTTTCCATGATGAAGTTTCGAGATGGTAATCCAATACTTAGAAAATTTTCACTCTAGAACCCATACAGGAGGGCGTCGGACTATACCCCTCCATACGAACTGTATACATGGTTGTACCACTTCACTTGGTTCCAAACTATGGGATTTCATGGCTAATGCCACCATACTACCCACCACATGATCTGTGAAGCCTCACACAGCCCGTGTAGGTCTATGTGTTGCATGTCTTAGTCCAAAACACCCTGTTAAAGCTCGTACACTCCACACAAGGACAAGGGCCAATCCAAGAAGCCTCCACACAATTTGTATAGACTCAAAGGACCGTGAAGGCTTCCATGGAGGGTCACCTTGGTCCAAAACTTCCCGAAATCAAATTTCCAAGCTCCTATAAAGTCGTATAACGTCCGAGTCTCTACAACATTGATGTGAGACACCATTTCCTAAGGGTCAATGTTGAAAAAGGGAATATTTTCTTGTAATTTTGCAAGGTTGAAGATCAAATTGCAGATATCTTTACAGGATTTGAGTAGAGACTAATTTAAGAAGAACATATTGAAGTTGGGGATGCTGAAGCTGGAATGATCTCTTGATTTTTGGAGACAAATCAACTTTTTCTTTGGGATATGACTAGAAGAGCAGGTATACTATTATTTGTGCAATATTTTTGTGATAAATCAACTCTTATAAATTTCTACAGATACTCATGCATAGTGATTTGAAGCAAGAAAACAAAGTTTAGAAAATAACTCAATCTAATCATCTGAAACTTCTCATGGGGATCTAGTCCCAGCTCAAAAGTTTAGCACTCATTCCATCGCTTTTAATCCGCTATTGGGAACCTTAGGTATTGCTCTGTCAATTTTTTGCGACTTGACAGCAATCCCATGAGCCTTGAAAATCTAATTACTTCTCTTTCCTTTCCAAAGAACCATTATCCTTTTTATTTTTATCTTAACTCCTTCTTTACTAAAAAGAAAAGGTACTAAAAAACCCTATAAATATCTTATCTTTTCAAAAGCTCTTCAAAACCTCTAGTCCTCTTCTTGTGGTCCCTGTAAATAGAAAACCCTTACAATGTCTTAACCATCTGACTCAACTCAAGGGATGTTGAACGCCCTTGAAGAAATAGGAGCATGAAATGATTTTTGTTCCAAAAACACTTTTCCTCCAAGAAAGGACTCAACCATTCCACCAGAAAGAAAGCCCCTATTTTGCAAATAGAAGAACCTCAAGGTTTTCTCCCTGTAAAAAACTAGATTCCAGATCTCAATGTCATGCAACATCTTTTCCTCTTGAATCAGTGCGACTAATTCTCCTTCTTTAGAGTGAAAAGTTGGTTCTCTAGTTCAAATTGATTCCTCTTCTGACATACCATATGATTGAAAGAGATATACTTAGCAAAAAGAGAGTTAAATCAGATATCCTTACTGCTAGTGAAGAATTTATGGCTCAAAGCTTATCACAGTTGAAATAGAATGTGACATCCCCATCTCTAAGGAAGGGTTTGAGATGACAAAAGAGTCAACGGACCATCCTGCTCCAAAAATCATTATATCTGTATGTATTTATTTCATTGGTAATTTTATGACTGACATAGATGTAGAGGATAGTCAACCTCTAGTTCAGAAGGTAAGCAGAAGGGTGGTTCCCACTTCTAGTAAAGGGGAAGACAAGTTTTCTGATGATGAACAACTGAAGAAAAGAATCTCTTAACCTACTAGAGGAGTGACTCACAAAATGATAAATGAATTCATTAAGGCAAGTAAGGTTAAAACTACTGCTCAGAGAAGGCTGAGAAAGAAAAGGTAAATTGAGGACCTGGTTTGTACAAGTGGAATAATCAATGTTGTCCAAGGTGAAAGTGAAACTTAATTGGGTGACATTGTCAAAGATGTTGAGAAGCAAAAGAAAAGGAAGTTGGAAAAGAGTCATACATGTGAGAGAAAATAACCACTAAGGAGAGTGAAGAGTAAAGAAAAATGAACATGAGAGAATATTGGTGAACAAAGAGATGAAGGGGGACCTGGTCCAACAAAAAAAGAAAGAGAAAGTTATTTCTATCCTATCTAGAGAAGAGAAAGTGTTTGCGCTGAAAACCTAGAGAGTGCTTAAAAGAAGGGTCTTTGACCCAGAAAGAAGGTCCAAACTTGGTATGTATGACTTTTCAAATGAGGTGGAATTACAAAATTGTATTCATTTGTTTATTGAAAATAGCCCAACTTTACATAAGGAGAAAGTAATAGAATTTCACTACAAGTTGGAGTTCTTAGATGATGGGAGTTTGAATACTCAAGTGGGAGAAAGGAAGTTGCACTTGGATGAAATGTTTCTTGGTGAAATTTTGGGTGTTCCTGTTGAAGGTCTTAAATCTATTGCTGGAAAAATATGCTCAAAAGAGTTCTTGAATGAGCGTGGAAAAGTGTCAAATATGAACGGAGTTGGTACTCCAAAGAAGTTTCTAAAAGGAGTATATCAACTCTTCTAAAAATTTGTGCTGCCAAGATCAGAGAAACAGAACATTTCTTCTAGAGCAGACTTATTCATGATGGAGACACTTAGCAAGTTTGAACCAATTAACCTACCTGCTATCTTGTTGGAACATATGCACAAAACTATCACTACTAAAGAAGAAAAGAATGGGATGGGATATGATTTCTCGCTGACAAAGATGTTCACTTATTTTTTGTCTTCCTCTTGATAGTTGCGTGAAGAGATTAGTGAAGTAAAAGTTCACTATAAATACTCTCATTGAGTATGAGTGCATTGAAGGTAAATCTGGATAGGTGACTAGAGTATCTGAGTTGCTGGGAGAGCAAGAGCATCTGAAGAAGGAATTGGAGAAACTAACTACTCTTTTTAGTAAAAGAGATGCTGAAATATCATTGCTAAAAGATCAACAGTTTTAGGAAAAATCTGAAGGACCTAGTTCTAAGAAGGTCCTCATATTGAAAACTCAAAATGAGAGCTTGAATATTTAGGTGGCAAATCATAAGGAAAAATGCTCAATCATCATGTGGAATCAATTTCCCCTCTCTGTCAAGTCATCCTTCCTCTTACCTATAACCTTTTCTGCTCCTAAATCTTCACAAATCTTTTATCTTTGTCCCTTATTATTCTTTTTTTTCTAAGTAATCTAGTATGGTTCATTCATGAAAGAATTATTGTAATTCTAGATTGCAGATTTTTTGATAATTAATGAGTAGCTTGTTTTGGTTTTTGTCTTTGTTCCTCTATTTTATTTTTCTTATGCTTGAGACATCTCCTTATGTTGTTTGTGTTACACCTATGTTATATTAAATCTAGGTTTATGGTCCACTCTTTTTTATGATTCCAAAAGGGGAAATGATATGCTTTCAGAACCAAAAAAGTGAACTAATGCGTTTATGATAGAGGGAACTAATATAGGGACCTAGTTGAAGATGAAGTTTATTGATAGGGGAATAAGAACTAGTTAATATGTTGACTGCTGAACTGAAAATGTCGAATGTTGATGAAATTGATTACTAGACATGTTATAGATTTGTCATCATCAAAAAAAGAGAAGAATGATGTTACGGAGTTTTGATGATTTAACAAACCATGGAACCGATGAGGGACATGATCCTATGAGTGTTGTGAACCTAAAAGTGACACCTGACAGATAGTACATTATGCACAAAAAGTTTGTTATTTATTGGTGTGTGCTTGTCTGCTCTGCAAAAATTGTCTATCCAACGAAATTCCTCCAAATATTGTTGATGTTAGGTATATATATCCAACCTTTCTTGTGAAGAAATATTGAGGATTTCTTTGCATATTGAGTGAGCATTTTGGTGAGTCTCTCGAGTAGAACACTAGGAAAATCAGAGTTGTTCTTTCTTTTGTATACTTCACTATGGTTAAATGGAGCTTTCATCTTGTGATCAAATGTAAATCTATAAAGGGATCCAATTTTAACCTAGCTTTTTCTCTTTATTGCTAGAGTTAGTTATAGTGAGTCTTGAAGTCTAAGTTGGCTAGAGTTAATCGATTTAGTGAGTAGCAGAGTAGCTACTTAGTTTGCTCGTACTTATGGTAGAGTTATCACAGTGAGGGGGAAGGGATTTAGAGTTAAGTTCCTTGATTGAAAGAGTTTGTAATTTAAAGCTTCGCTCCTTTGGTTGAATGGAGTTAGGTTAAAACCCCATGAGTACAGGTCGTGATTTTTTCCTCACTTGAGCAAGAGCGTTTTCACGTAAAATAGCTTGTACACTTTTACTTTGCTACTTTACTATTTTTAGATATTTTTATTTGTTGTTGTTCTGACGAGGGACCTGGACCCCATACACTTAGTGGACTCTTACATTCCATCAGATTCCTACCGGATAAGTTTCGGTATGAATTCATGTAAGGGTGAATTTCAAATGGTCATACCTCTTAGAATATAAAGATTTTGGTGACCCATTATCTATCAAATCATAGGTCTTTGAATTGTCTTTCCAATTCATCAAATTTTACATTATTCGGAGTTAATAGCAAAAATTTTATGGTCATTTTACTAAATCTTGTCTACGCTGCAAAATTTGGAGAGCTAGGTGCCAATTCAATGATCCACCAAACGGCTACGAGAAATCTCAAAAGATATCATTTTATGCAGTCGTCTTCACCGAATGCTTCGGAGATGGGACCCCTAGACCATCAAATTGACTGTTTGAACTCATTAAAAGATCATTTTTTTACTTTTGAAGATTTCATTAAATTTCTGGAAGGGTATTTCTGCCTTTTTACCCTAAAGACACTTGCTAAGACTATTTTTATTTCCAAATAACTTTCTCCTTGTAATTATCTTAAAATTTCTCTCTCAAGGAAGAAGAAAATTCCAAGTCCTCCACTACAGAACAATCTCCAGTTTCTTCCAAGCTCTTTACCCAATTCAAGACTCCTTCAACCTACTTCTCTATTTCGCTCTAAGTTATGTGAAGTTCTTTATCCATGCACCCTTCCATCCATGGAGTCCAAAACTCTTTTCAACTTAAGCATTTAATTTCAAGGTTGATTTCATTATGTGTACTTCCTATTCTTACTTTATATGGATGATTCATGTTGGAAATTTTCAATATTGATTCCAAATGTATGAATTCCTTTCAAGGGCTGATATTATGATATAATTTATGATATTCAAGCTATGTATGTTATGTTACTATGAAATCCTATGAAGATTAATGAATTTATGAGATGATTTTCATAATACCCCAACTAGGGTTTTTTCAATGATTATAGTAGGTTGTTTTGAATAGTTTCAAGTCATCATGTCTTACATCATTCATGCATGTTACTCTTGAATTTCATGATTTTAAGCCTTTATGTATGAACCCAAAAAGTTTGAGTTAAACTTATTGAAAGGACCCCAAAAAGTGCCTGAAAATGTGCCTCAAAAGTGCTTGGAATCGTAATTTTCATATATCTCAAAATCTATGTGCAATATCAAAAATTCAACTTCATATTCTTAATCAGGGGGTCAAATATAGTGGAAAATAGGTATAACTCGAACTTAAGAGCAAATGATTAGCAATTCCATTTTTTCAAATGACGAATTCCACAGAGATTTTCGCGCCGCTGGCACGACGCGGCAAGGACGTGCCTCTACGTATTTTTTGTCCAGTTTTGACTTGGTCTAAGACTTTTAAGTCTTGGGCCTAAGTGTTCTCAAATGTAAAAATACCTATACCTAGCCATTTTTCACCCTCATATCATTCTAAATATTCCCCAATGCTCACTCAAACACTTAGCCAAATATTTCACTCCTAAATTCAAATCTCAAAACTCGTCCAGATCTTAAGGTTCTCATTCAAGCTTCAAGTTTCCATCTCCAATCTTCATCATGTTATTCTCCAAAGCTAAGGTATGTGGGTTTCTTTCGTGGATTTCTTTCACCCATGATGCCCAAGCTTCCTTTTTCTTAAAATTGCAAGATTTAAAGTCAATTTACATATGGGTCTTACTTATTATGAAATTCACTACACACTATGTTGGGTTTATGAAATTGTGACTATTTTACCATGTCTTGATCTGTGAATCTAAAACCTAATGTGCGATTTGATGAAGGGTTTTTATGTATATATTATTTGAGGGTGTCACCAAGTATTGAGTGATGGTTTTACATTGGATTTACTTGCATGACTTCACTCTTGAATCGCATAGTTTTACACTAGCACTACACACCTTCTAAGTATTTGATAAAATGTACGGTTATAGTTTCTTGAGGAATTGAAGGCCCATAATATGTCTTATTAGTTGAATGGCTATATGATGATGAAAGCAATGTATGTATATGATATTATCTTTGTAATGTTTGGGATGATCAAGCCTCGCTCGGGAGGTTGTAGGCTCGGGTAATCTTGTTGAGGGGTTTGTTCCTCGATCGCCTCATTCTGGAGGTGGCAGGCCCTTGTAACCTTGTTGGGGGTATGTATTTATCAATCTTTGTTAGGGGTTTGTACCCATCAACCTTGTTGGGGGGTTTGTACTCCATCAAACTTTTTGGGAGGTTTGTACTCCATCAACCTCATGAAGGGATTTGTACCTCATGCGCCTAAGGAGGTGGTAGTCTTTGCATTGTACTAAGAATGGTCACTCCTTACACATGTATTATGTTCTATATAAGCATGAATTTACTTCAAGTATCATTCATACATGCCATATTATTATAAGCTTATTCATGTTATGCATTTTGTCTATGGTGCCTATCACTTGTTGCATTGCATACTAGATACTTAGTACATTCAAACATGCTAACGCATACTCTATGCCTACATCATGTCACTATGTAGGAACTGGGACCCACTTGAGAATCCTCCTCTACGTGGCTAATACTTTTATCTCTCAAGCTTATTGGTGAGTCCTCCATTCAGGGGATGAAGTCTAGGATCTTTTTCTATATTCTAAGATTATCTTTCTTTTATGTATGTATTGACTATGAGGGTGAGCCCGATTGCTTGTCTTCTCCCCCTCCCTCTCCCTCCCCCCCTCCCCTCTCTTATCTATGTAGTAGAGGTGTTGTTGGACATATTATGTATCTATGCTATGAGCCTTGACTCTCTTGTTTCTTGATGTTATGATATGGAAGTTTACCCTTAGTCCCAATTTCCCTTGTTTATGCTTATCTCATATTGTCATTTTAATTGCTTCCGCGACCAAGGATATGTAATGATATGCTAAGAGGATTATTTTGCATTCCTTCGGGTTCCCCATTCACTGGCCACGTCTAAGCCCTAGGTTTGGGGTGTGACAAAGATGGTATTAGAGCACTAGGTTGTTAGATCCTCAGAGTCCAACACACTGCATGGACTAGAGTCTTATTCATGGTTGTGTTGTGAACCACAACTATGAGTAGAAGGCTATGAGATGTTTTAGGAAATGTTTCCCTTCTTCATGTTCTAAGTTATGTTATAGAGTTGAAGTGAGTTTTCCCTCCTAATGATTGTTCTTTGCTATGCTAAATCATTCCTAACACAAGAGAAAGACGAGCCCGCACACCCGAGGAGCAATCGACTAATGGAGAGCTCTGGTATGCTCTCACTTTTTTTTGCACAAGTTGTGGCTAATCAAGCCAATCAAGGGGCCTAACCCCCTTATGCCCCTACACTAGTTTCTTGGGTGAGAGACTTCATAAGAATGAATCCGCTAGAATTTTATGGGTCTACCTATGAATCTTCCAGAATTCTATGGGTCAAAGATAGATGAGGACCCATTGATGAGGTCTAAAAGATATTGGCAATCATGGGTGTGAGGCCAGAAGATAAGGCAGAGTTGGCGGCCTTCCAACTCAAGGGGTGGCACAAATATTGTAGAACCAATAGAAGGAAGAGAAGGGAGTCAACTATGTGGTGCTTTGGGAATAGTTCAAGGTGGCTTAATCAGTTCTTCCCCCTTGAGCTTAGGGAAGCCAAATTGGTGGAATTTATGAATTTGAGACAAAGGTCTATGAGTGTGAGGGAGTATGCCCTCAAGGTCAACCAACTTTCAAAGTTTGCTCCTTACTTGGTTGCCAACCTAAGGTCTAGAATGAACAAGTTCGTGATGGGTATGTCCTACTCAGTGATTGGTGACATAGAGTTGTCCCGTTTGATGACCTATGCCGAACAAATAGAAGAGGAGAAATTGAGGAAGAGAAGGGGTCATAAGGCCAAGAGGGCCCGTTTTGAGGTTAAGTTCCAAATGAGTGGCCAGTTCCGTCAAGGGCAAGGGTCTTCTCATGCATTTCAAAAGTTGGTTGCCAATGACTTTCCAAGTTCCCAAGGTGTTAGTGGTGTGGTTCCTAATAGTGGGTGTCCAAAATGTGGTAGGGGTCATAATGGCCCATGCTTGAGGGATACAAATTTTTGTTATAGTTGTGGGAAAATTGGGAATAAGGTGATGGATTGCCCTCGAAATCATAACAAGGGTAAGGAGGTTCATCCACAAGGTGCTAATGCGGTCCCTTTTGGGAGAGGTGGCCGACAAGATGGTGCCCCAAGGCACAATAGGTTTTATGCTTTGCATGGGAGGCAAGATTGATGAGATACCCAACATTGTTATAGTATGCTGAAAATCTTTGATTTTGGTGTGTATGCATTGATTTATCTGGGTGCCACTCTTTCTTTTATTACCACCTTTGTTGTTGAAAAGTTCCATGTTGAGCTCGAATTGTTACATAAGTCATATAAGGTGTCTACTAATATTGTTGCATCTATTGTTGCTAGAAACATTTGTAGAAGGTATATATTTGCATCATGCATAAACTCTTTTCTTGTAATCTTGTTGAGTTGGATATGGTTGATTTTGATGTTATTCTTGGATGGATTGGTTTCATGCGTACTATGCCTCTATTGATTGTAAGACCCGTAGGGTAAAATTCCATTTCCCAAATGAACTCGTCCTTGAGTGGGAGAGGAATGATGTGATGGTCAAAGGTAGGTTCATCTCTTGCATTTAAGCTTGTAATTTGATCTCTAAGGGGTGTCTTTACCATCTTATGAGGGTTAGGGATGTGGAATCCAAAGTCCTTCCCATAGAGTTGGTTCTGGTTGTAAATGCGTTTCTTGATGTCTTCCCAAATGACCTTCCCGATGTTCTTCCCGAAAGGGAAATAGATTTTGGTATAGACTTCCTCCCCGATATTCAACCCATTTCTATTCCTCCTTACCATATGGCCCCGATGGAGTTAAAGGAGTTGAAGGAACAATTGAGGGACTTATTGGAGAAGGGTTTTATTAGGCCTAGCCAATCCCCTTGGGGTGCAGCAGTGTTGTTTGTGAAAAATAAGGATAGGTCTCTTAGAATGTGTATTGACTACGGCAACTCAATAGGGTCACCATCAAGAACAGATATCCTTTTCCAAGAATTGATGATTTGTTTGCCCAATTGCAAGGGGATAGCCAGCTCTTTAAGATTGATTTTTGGTCCAGGTATCATCAAGTGAAGATAAGGGAGTGTGACATTCCCAAGACGGCCTTCTGGACTAGGTATGGTCATTATGAATTTGTGGTTATGTCTTTTTGGTTGAATAATGCACCATCCATCTTCATGGATCTTATGAATTGGGTCTTCAAACCCTACCTTGATTCATTTGTTGTGGTCTTCATTGATGATATTTTGATCTATTCATATAGTGAGGAGGAGCATATGGGTCATTTGAGGGTTGTGTTGCAAAGATTGAGGGAGGAGAAATTGTATTCTAAATATGAAAAGTGTGAATTTTGGTTGAAGGAGGTTTCCTTCCTAGGACATGTGGTGTCTGGGGATTGCATTAAGGTGGATCCTAAGAAGACCGATGTGATTAGAAATTGGCCTAGACTATTGACTGGGTCGAACATTAGGAGTTTCTTGGGCTTAGCGGATTACTATCAGAGATTTGTGAATGGGTTCTCTTCTATTGCTTCTCCCATAACAAAATTGACTCAAAAGAAAGCTAAGTTTGTGTAAACCAATGAGTGTGAAAATAGCTTCCAAACCCTTGAAAAACAAGTTTGTGTCCACTCCTATATTTTCACTACCGGATGGGCTAGAGAGATTTGTTGTGTATTGTGATGCTTCTAGAGTTGGTTTGGGTTGTGTTCTAATGCAAAATGGTAAGTTGATAGCCTATACTTCTAGGCAACTCAAAGTGCATGAAAAGAATTATCCTTCATGATCTTGAACTAGCCGTTGTGGTATTTACATTAAAGGTTTGGCGTCATTATTTGTATAGAGTACATGTTGATGTGTTCACTGATCATAAGAGCCTCCAATATGGCTTTACTCAAAAAGACCTCAACTTGAGGAAAAAAAGGTGGCTAGAACTTCTTAAGGACTATGATATGAGTGGGCATTATCATCCCGGTAAGGCAAATGTGGTGGCGGATGCCTTGAGTAGGGTGTCTATGGATATCCTAGCTCATGTTGATGGTGGTGATAAAGAAGTGGCTTGGGGGGTACATCAGTTGGCTATATTGAGGGTTAGGTTGGAAGAGGTTGGTATGGTGGTGTGGTTATAGTTGATGGTTCTAAGTCTTCCTTGGTTGATGAGGTGATAGAGAAACAAGATCTTGATCCCTCCTTGTTAGAATTGAAGGCCTTGGTGAAAGAGGGCAAGGTGGAGGTTTTCTCCCAAGGAGAAGATGCTGCCCTTAGGTACGAAGGCAGGTTGTATGTGCCCTGTGTTGATGGTTTAAGGGAGAAGATCCTTGATGAGGCCTATAATTCTTCTTATTATATCCACCCCAGATCCACCAAAATGTATAGAGATTTGAGGGATGTGTATTGGTGGAGAGGCATGAAGAAGGATATTGCCAAATTTTTTTCCGGTTGTTGTAGTTATCAACAAGTCAAAGTCGAACATCAATGGTCGGGTGGCCTAACCCAAGACATAGAGCTACCTGCTTGGAAGTGGTAAGAGATTAATATGGATTTTGTGGTTGGCTTGCCCAATACTAGAAAAGGTTTTGATTCCACTTGGGTTGTGGTTGAAAGGATGACAAAATTGGCTCAATTCTACCGGTTAAGACCACATATGGGGCTGAAGATTATCAAGTTTGTACATCCATGACTTGGTGAGGTTGCATGGGGTTCTTCTGTCCATCATATCAGATTGTGGTGCTCAATTTACTTCACACTTTCAGAGGTCATTTCAAAGAGGTCTTAGTACAAGAGTTAAACTCACTATGGCCCTTTACCCTCAAACGGATGGCCAAGCCAAAAGAACTGTCCAAACACTTGAGGATATGCTTAGGGATTGTGTATTGGAGCTTAAGGGTGTTTGGGATGACCATCTTCCATTGACTGAGTTTGCCTACAACAATAGTTATCATTCTCACATTGGTATGGCTCCTTTTGAGGCTCTCTATGGTACGCGTTGTGGATCACCAGTTGGTTAGTTTGAGGTTGGCGAGGTAGCTTTGTTGGGACCAGATCTGGTTATGGAAGCTCTTGAGAAGGTTAGGATAATTAGATAAAGGTTGATCACGGCCCGAAGTCGCCAAAATTCTTATGCCGATGTAAGAAGAATGGAAATCGAATTCAAAGTTAGTGATTAAGTTTATTTGATCACCCATGAAGGGTATGGTTCATTTTGGTAAGAAGTGAAAGTTGAGCCCAAAATATATGGGACCTTATAGGGTACTGAGGAGGATTGGCAAGGTAGCTTATGAGTTGGAATTGCCTAGTGAGATTGATTAGGTTCATCCGGTCTTTCATGTATCCATGTTGAGGAAATGTGTGGGAGATCCTAATGCTATTGTGCCTCTTGATGTTGTGGGTGTTGTTGAAGATAATTTGACATATGAAGAGGTTCTGGTTCAGATTTTTGATAGGCAAGTGAAGAGGTTGAGGAACAAAGATGTGGCTTCTGTTAAGGTCCTTTGGAAGAATCAACAAGTTAAGAGTGCTACTTGGGAGACCGAAGCGGACATGCAAAAGAGATACCCTTACCTTTTCCACTACAATCAAGCCTAATGTCTTGATCTAAGTCCTTTATATGATCTCAGGTCTTAAGTTCAGCCCCATGTCATTGCATACATTCAAGTTTAAAATGACAAGTTCATGATGATTTTACATTTATGATGAGATTTTTGAAATGATATTTAAGTGCATTGTTGCATCCTTATGTGGGATGAAATTGTCATATTTACGTCTCTCATATACGTTTCATTGACATTCGAGAACAAATGTTCCCAAGAGGGAAATATTGAAATGACTCCAAAAAGTGTCCGAAATGTGCCTTGGAAGTGCCCGGAATCGTAATTTCCATATATCTCAAAATTCATGTGTAATATCAAAAATTTGACTTCATATTCTTGATCAGAGAGTCAAATTGAGAAAAAAATAGGTCTAACCCCGATTTAAGAGCAAACAATTAGCAATTTCATTTTTCCAAATGACGAATTCTAGAGAGTTTTTCACGCCCCTAGCGCGACGCACCAAGGGCACGCCTCTGTGCATTTTTTAGTCCAGTTTTGACTTCGGTTCAAGACTTTTACGTCTTGGTCCTAAGTGTTCCCAAACGTGAAATACCTATACTTAGCCATTTTTCACCCTCATATCATTCTAAACATTCCCCAATACTCACTCAAATACTTAGCCAAATATTTCACTCCTAAATTCAAGTCCCAAAACTCATCCAGATCTTAAGGTTCTCATTCAAGCTTCAAGTCTCCATATCCAATGTTCATTAAGTTATTCTCCAAAGTTAAGGTATGTTGGTTTCTTTCATGGGTTCCTTTCACCCATGATGCCCAAGCTTCCTTTTTCTTAAACTGCATGACTTAAAGTCGATTTATAAATGGGTCTTACTTATTATGAAATTCACTACACACTATGTTGGGGTTTATGAAATTGTGATTGTTTTATCATGTTTCTAAGCTATGAATCTAAGATTTAATGTGAGATTTGATGAAGGGTTTTGATGTATATTGTTTGAGGGTGTTACAAAGTATTGATTGATGGTTTTACATTGGATTTACTTGCATGTCTTCACTTGAATTACATGGTTTCACACTAGAAATACACACCCTCTAAGTGTTTGATAAAATGTCCAGTTATGGTTTCTTGATGAATTGAAGGTTCAATGTATGTCTTATGAGTTGAATGACTATATGATGATGAAATGATGATGAAAGGAATGTATGTATATGATGAGTATATGATGATGGGAGAAGTGGATGTATATAATGACTATATGATGATGAGAGGAATATATGTATATGATATTATCTCTATAGTGTTGGCGATGACCAAGCTTCACTCGGGAGGTTATCGGCCCAGGTAACCTTATTGAGAGGGTTTGTACTCGATCGCCTCGCTCGGGAGGTGGAAGGCCTGTGCAACCTTGTTGGAGGTTTGTACCCATGAACCTCGTTGGGGGGTTTGTATTCCGTCAACCTCATGAAGGGGTTCGTACCTCATGCACCTTTCCAATGAGGTGGTAGCCTTGGATTGCACTAAGAATGGTCACTCCTTGAACATGTATTGTGTTTTATATAAGCATGAGTTTATTTTAAGCATCATTCATACATGCCAATTGCTATAAGATTATTCATTGCCTATGTTATGCATTTTGTCTATGGTGCCTATCACTTTTTGCATTGCATCCTATATATTTAGTACATTCAAACGTATTAACACATACTCTATGCCTACATCATGTCACCATGTAGGAACCGGAGCCCCACTTGAGCATCCTCCTCCACGTGGCTAGTACGATTGTCTTTCAATCTTGTTGGTGAGTCCTCCTTTTCGGGACGAAAGTTTATGACCTTTTTCTATATTCTAAAACTTTTTTTTATGTATGTATTGACTATGAGGGTGAGCCCGATTGCATGTTCCCCAGCCCCCCTCTTCCCGCTCTTATCTATGTAGTAGAGGTGTTGTTATACATGTTATGTATCTATGCTATGAGCCTTGACTCTCTTGTTTCTTGATGTTATGATATGGAAGCTTACCCTTAGTCCCAATTTCCCTTGTTTATGCTTATCTCTTATTGTCATTTTAATTGCTTCCGCAACAAAGGATGTGTAATGATATGCTAAGAGGCTTGTTTGGAGTTTCTTCGGGTTCCCCATTCACCGGTCATGTCTAGGCCCTAGGTCTGGGGAGGGATAGTTACGCAATGAAAGGTTTTACTATAAGTTATAACAGTTCATGAATATTATGAATGACAAAGGCTACCAAGTATGTTATGAATCCATAGAAATCCTATAGAAATTATGCAAGATTATGAAGCCCTTTTATGATGTCATGATACACCCTTTTGTGAAAGGAAAATGCTCACTTGAAGGGGTTACAGATTTTAATGGACTACTCTTTGGATGAAGTTATGATTTACAAGTTTATGCATGCTATAATTATGCTTATATTCATGTGTTGTGTGGGACTAGACATAGCATCGAATGGGATTTAAAGATGGGGACTATCCTCACTGGACCTTATATAAAACTTTACTTTGCACAACTATATGCTATCATAGGATCATATACTAGTTAATGGATCCATATATAGCTCTATCTGTTGTGTGGGCCTAGACATAGCATCGAATGGGATTTAAGGATGGGGACTATCCTCACAGGTGCTTATATAAAGCTTTACTTTGCAAAACTATATGCCAGCATAGGATCATATACTAGTTAATAGATCCATATATAGCTCCAAGTTCATATAACATCCACTAAAAATGTGAGGCCGTACGGTGAGGATATAGTTTACCTTGGCAAATAGACTACTCCTTCTCTGGTGTGGGGGCAACATTAGAATCCCCGTGTAGTAGCTTGTATGGTCTTAGTATCGATTAAGGTCTCCTTGCATACGTGTATATGCTATGTTATGAAATTATTTTTCCCTTCCGTTCATGTTTTTATAAGGCATTGTATTGCATATTGACCTTATTGTCTTTGATACGGTTATGTTTCTTGATTATATTGGCATATGATTTTCTTGTTGCATTGCATCCCGCATACTTAGTACATTCAAAGTACTAACGCATACTTTTACCTATATGAACTAACCATGTAGGGACCAGAGCTCTTTCCCATCTACCTCCTTGTGGCTAGTTCAACTTGTGAAGACTGCTTGTGGTGAGTCGCCTAATTCGAGGGCGATATTCATTTTCTATCTCGCTTGCTTATGTTAAGACACTTATTAGTTTTGTTACATTACTTTTAAGGGTGAGACTGGGACATGTCTTGGCCCCCGTTCAATCTATGACTAGAGGTATTATTGAATAATATGCTATGTAAGTATAATGTGATGCTCTTATATGTATGGAGACTTTCCCTTGGTCCCTGTCCTATGTATGTAGTTGCTTGTGATGTTATAAGCAAGGTGGTGAATTTTCTAAGACCCTACTTCCCGTAAAGTGTGTCTCATGTCCCCTTCCCTTAGAATTATTTGTTGTGGTTGAATGGTGGAAATTCCTTATTTCTTTACCCATAGAGTGTGTCCTAAGTCCTTAATATCCTTAGTACTACTTGATGGCGATTGAATTGCATTTTGTAACCAAAGATGTGCTTAAGTGTGATATGAAGCTTTTCTGGGGGAACTTTCGAGTTTCTTATTCGTCATGTTGCACCTAGGCCCTAGGCTTGAGTTGTGACAACTGTGATCTCGACTTCCACCACTGCGATAATGATAAAGACATAAGGTACCCCTTCGCGAACGTGAACCCTAGTGCCACAAACGTGAAGGGTCAAGGCCTTGCACTAGATTCAGCATCATCCCAAACTCAAAATCTCCATGCGGAGCCTTGAGATTAGTTCGAAACTCTATATACACAAACTATATATGTTATCCTACTAAATTTGATATTTCGTACTCAATGAAATCGTCAAAAAATTGATATGAGGTCTCCTAGACTCGAAATCTGATTAGCCACAATGAAACTAGTTAGGAACTCAAAAAATCAAAACACCCTCGAGACCTTCAAAAAATATGATGATGCCACTTTTAGGCCTACACCAATTTTTATGTTTAGGAACTGATGGAATCGATAGAATTTTCTTTAGAGACCCGTAGCTTAGATTGGTATCGAAAATCACTTTTCAGAGTTAAGCCTTTTAAAACTCAAAAACTCACTCATTTCTAAAACTTTCAACAAATTTCCAAAGACAACCATACAAAATGATCTAGTATTATAACTAATGGAAGGGATAAAATGATATTTTTCTCAAATATTTCCAAAAATAGCATTAAGGGCACTACACATATTTGGGGTGCTCCAAAGAAGAGAGATTCCTTTCTTTGGCTTGTCATGGGCCTTAGACGCTATCAAAATTTCATCTTTGCATGCGCATTCAACTTGTGTCCAAATCCTCGTTTTCTACTATGACACCGACAATGATGCAAAGGATGTAGGACAAATGGACAAAATGATGAGGTCAAACAAGGAACAAAAAATAAAAAATAAATGTAGCTGCACTTGAAAGTAAGCAGCTATACATCACATTAAGAGGCAAAATGGAAGGTGAAAGCTACAAGGACCACACAATTTTATCAGATTTGATTGAAGGGGTGGTAGATTGCTAGTCATATCAACATTTTAAATCCTCTTTATAGTTAACATTACAAGAAGGAGAGTAGTCGTGACCCTACACCTATGATTTAAGGACAGCAGTTGTTGAAGCTCTTTTGTACTCTTCTGCGGGGAAAATCATAAGCGAATTACATGCTTGATCATCTCTAACCCTCCTCTATATTGATTTCTATACTCTATATTTGAAGGGGAAAAATAGAGATGGACAATTCCAATTCCGATCCATCTCTATTTTGTCTCCTCTACTCTATACTGTAGGAGTGTTCATGGTTCGATTTGAATTGATTATTGATTAAAATCATAACAAAATTAACTTAGTCGATTTTTAAATTTCTAAAATCAAACCAAATCAAATAAGAAAAATAACTATCGGATTGATTTTTTTTCAATTCGAAAGTAATAAGTTTTTTGAGGAAATACACATCTCGATAGACACAAACATCTAGTGCATGAAAAATCCACAAAAAGCTACTATGGTTCAATTAAGCAATAGTATTAGAGTCATTATTATACGAGCAAAGTGATTTAGTTAAGGAATACTAAAGTTGTTATACGCCAACAAAGTGATTTGGTTAGACAGTATTAAAGTCATTATGCACCAAAGATCAAATATTTATTTATATAGAAAAGAAATCCAATCTCAACAATCAAATAACTATCCAGGGAAGGGGATACAAGAAAATTATATATCAAAACACTAACAAGAGAATTTTAAAAATAAATAGTAAAATTAAAAATTTAAATTAATTAAAATACAACAAAATATTTATGCATTGTTTATGAATGCTATATATAATTATAAAATTATATATATAATTATTTGGTTTGGTTTGATTATTTTTACAATTTTTTTAGTAGAATCAAAACCAAATCAAATAGTACCGATTTTCAAAATTTAAAAACTAAACTTAACCATACCAAATCAAATATCGAATTTTCTAAGCGGTTTGATTCATATTGCAATTTGATTTGATTTTTTTACCATAATCATGAAAAGTCCTACTCTACCGTTGAAACAGTGAATTTTTGTCTTCTAATTTTGGAAAACTGCAATTCATCATCTATATTTTATTTTACTATAATTTAAAAATTATATATGTATAGACAGACACACTCACACACACATTTGCTATGTTTAAAAAAGAATGATCTACTTTTATATTAGTCTATTTGAAAATGAATGACACCTTTTTTCGCTAACACTTTTAATTTCAACTTTCCACGTGTCATATTTAAGATCACAAGATTAAAGGACATCTTTGTATATTTGACATAACTTTAATTTAAGGAAGACAAATTTAGAAGTATTTTTTAAAAAAATTCATAACAAGTCAAACTAAATCATTCTTTTCTAAGTAAATGGAGTAATCATTTAGCATATTATACATCATATAAGATCATCAATTAAGTCCTTAATATTCATAATTATTTTCTAATGTAATATCTCTATTATATTGATTTTAATTTTATATTAATTTTTGAACACTTTCGTAAAATTTATTTTTATTCAAGATATAAGTTTGTTATATTATAATTTATAATTGTATTGCAGAAATAACCATCACAAAAATAAAAAGTGAATGTTATGCCGAAAAATGGCTTTTTTGAAAAAAAAGAAAAAATTCAAAAATTAAAAAATCGATTTCAGCTCAATTAATTTAAGTGAAACCAATTCTCAAAATTCGAAAAGAAAACAAACAGAGTCGCCACCTAATTTTAAGGATAATTAGGAAACCAATAAATATTTTAAAAGACCTACAGAAAAATCTTTTAAAATCCAAAGAACAGGTTCGGGTTCACATTTCCACTTCAAGAAGGTTTTACACACTCGAAATGGCCGCTAAATGCGGTTATCCGGTGATTAAATAATTTGACTAACTTCTAAAAGATTTGATTAAATTTAAAAGAAAAAAGACTAAATTTAAAAGACTTGACTAATTTTACAAAAAAGTGACTAAGTTTAAGAGAATTGACTAATCTTGCAAAATTTGACTAACTTTAAAAAAAATGACTAGATTTGAAAAGGTGACTATCTTTGCAAAGTTGGCTGTGTCCGCAAAGCTGACTAAATTCGAAAATTTTTGACTAAGTCTAAAAATGACTAGTTTGAAAATGAGCCACTTATTTTCATTTTATTTTTTTTAATAAATTAAGAAATTAATTAACTCCTTGACCCATTATTAAGAGTTAACACTAAAATTTAATTTCCTAGAAAGTAAGTTCAACATCAAAGAGGCATCAAAAGAAGAAATTAACATAAATGACAAACAGGTCGGGGAGAATTAATTAGCTTAATTAACAAACAAGTTATATAAGTAAAGTTAGAGTTAGTAAAAATAACAAATATCACTCAAAATATATAATAAATAGGAAATAAAAATCAAATTGGGCTTTGGCAGGCCCAGTTCATTAACCTGTCCCAATTTTAAGTTTTGGGCCTGCCAGGCCCGTCAGAATTTTTGGCTGCTGTCCATTAGGCTTGGGCCTATTTTCCTGTGTATCACTGCACTGTATACCAGTGTATACAGGAAGAATTCCGGATCCACAAAAAAACTGTAACAACCACCTGGGCCATACATGCTGCTCCCCTTGCTAAAAATGGGCTTTTGGCCCATTTTCACACTGTATATCAGTGTATATCAGCTCATACGCACTAATTTTGTGCCTCCGAGACCCTGTGTTTCAGCTTCTTGCTCCTGAGGATTGGGGCTGACTCGATGAGGGGAGGTTTGGGCCTTCGTGGCCCAAGGAAATGCAAAGTGGGGAGTCCAAAATGGGCTCGAGGCATTGTTCATACAAAGAAATTAAATAAAGATTAGTAAGAGACTTGAAAATAATATTAGCAAACCATTATTCCGACTCTCGTGAAACAGAACGACAAACAAGACATTTTACCCCAAGAGCAATAGCAAGACCATATAAACCCATAACAGTCTTGAACTCAAAATGAATCAAGGAAATTCGAGTATGAAATTTGAATACAACAATACGGAATGACAAAACAAACAGCTAGCAGCAATTACAACAAATCATATTCATTGCAGTAGTGTGAGGTTATGAAACAATCAGCAAAAGAAGCATATAATAGGCTAAAACATGCATGTTAGAGAAGGAAATGAACACAGGTTTAAAATTTTCACATTTTTGAACCAGGGAAGTAAGTCAGGAAAGTATAATTCACATGTCGTTTTAGAGACGAGCTCAAGTAAAACTGAAATGGAAGGGGTTTAGAGTATAAAC
>JAABOM020107272.1:0-66418 GCA_011800125.2 Solanum clarkiae
TATAATATCATAGTAAAATTGTTAAATATTTCATTACAAAAAAAGAAACCATCTACCTAATATAACTAAAAGAAAATAAATGACTTGTAATGTGAAATATCAAGTCAATAATATAAAAACAAAAATTAAACTAAAAGAAAATTATCATAAGTTTTAAATTCTAAATAAAAAAATTAACATTATACTCTTATGCAAAATTTCAATATAACATACATAAATGTGATTTAAAAGAAAATAATATGTAACTTCATCCAATAATGAATTTAACTTTAATTTAAAAATTATAATGCTAATAAAATCATGCTAGTGAAAAAAGTAAAACACAGAATAAATAAATAAAAAAATAATGTGAAAAATTGTATGGAATTACATGACATATAAGGATTAAGATAAGAACGAAATAAAAAATAAATATAAAAAACTTCATGGATTAACAAAAATGTGCAAAAACTCTATTTGCCTCTGCCATTTTATGAGTCTCTTCCTTTTTGCGTATGGCATCGCCACTCCCTTTGACAACATCAGCAAGTCAGATTGGGATCCCCAATGACAAGCGAACGGGCATTTTCGGGTCTAGAACAAACAAAAGAAGGGAAAGGCGGGTGGTTGAGAAAGTGTAGTCCGTTTTCAGAAGAGTACGGAGCTTCAAATTAAAAATAACAGAAAGAAATTAAAAAGTAACTAGCATGTAACTATACCATATAATTACCTACAATTCATAACCTCCCTCTACGAATTGCAAAAGTGTAATTACACAGTCAATTACACCAATTACCTGCTGACCAAGTAATTACATGTTAGACAGTGTAATTATATCAAATTCCACCAAATCAAATTACCAGGGTGTCCTTTCAAACCGGCTCAAACTGATTGAGAAAGGAAACTAAGAAGCAGAAGAGAATAAGAAGTATTGGTTAAAATGACTGTATTTCTTTTATTCAGCCTTTTTACTATTTATAATCAAAATTAAGAAACAATAAAACATCTAGCTACTAAAATTTAGGCACTAATAACAGAAAATCAATAACTCCTATAAAATCGAAAAACATACGAGGGCTTTTTCAGGAAATATTATGAGATAATAAAGGCAAAAATAAAATTGACAAGCTTTCTTTGGATAATGAAGATTCTAGTGATGAGAAACTCAAATGAAAAGGTTTTAAAAAAAGAGGTACACAGTTGAAAACCAAGATGCAAAGAAAAGTCATTCCAAAGATAAAAGAATTTGTTGGATGGTGGTCAAAAACTCTAAGTGACTTTCTTCAGTTTATTAGTAAAGATACCAGAGAGAAATTATTCAAATTTGATGTTTTAGTGATAATAAATAAATATATAAAAGAACATAACCTTATCCATTCAGTTAAAAAAACAAGTATCCTTTGTGATTTTCAGTTAGAAGCTCTTTTTGAAAATGAAGTGTAAACAAATACAACATATTAAGCCTCCTCACAAGCCATTCTTTTAATAAGGAGGAACAATTACAAAATGATGAGCTTGATTATGATCTTGAATATGATGACACCGAAATATGATTGACTCATGAAATTGAGGAAACGCTGTATAAAACAAGATATCTTCAATTTGGTACTCAACTGCAGCACATAGTCAATTTGCAGCCTTGATTCCTAAAATCATCAAACTCATTTACCTGAATAAGAGTTTGGTTTTGGAGATGATCAAGAAGCCTGAGTCAATAGAGACCAAGATTATTGAAAGTTTTGTTCAGATCAAGTTAGATCCACATGATTTTGAGCAGCCTAGTTCTCACCAGCTTGTGCAAATTAAAAAGAACCTATAATTTGCACAAGCTGATGAGAGTTATGCTGCTCATGATCACGTGGATCTAATTTGACCTGAAAAAAACTTTCTATTTTCTTGGTTTCAATTGACTCAGGCTTCTTAATCATCTTCGGTAGCAAGCTCCTCTTCAGGTAAATGAGTCTGATATTTTTAGGAATCAAGGCTGCAAAATTGGCTTTGTGGTGCAGTTGAATAACAAATTGAGGATATCTTGTTTTATTCAGCCTTTTCTCAGTTTCATGAGTCACTAATATTTTCGTGTCATCATCTTCAAGATCATAATCAAGTTCATCATTTTGTAAAAGTTCCTCCTTGTTAACAAGATAACTTTTGAGGAGGCTTAGTATGTTGCTTTTGTTTAACATTCATTCTAAAAAAAAAAAGAGCTTCTAACTGAACATCACAAAGGATCTTTGTCTTTTTAACCAGATGGATAAAGTTATGTTCTTTTATATATTTAGTTATTACCACTGACATATCATATTTGAATAATTTCTCTCTGGTATCTTACCAGTAAACTGAAGAAAGTCAATTAGAGATTTTGATCCCCATTTAAGAAATTCTTTTTCTTTGGAATGACTTTTCTTTGCATCTTGGTTTTCAACTGTGTACCCCTTTTTTTAAAGCCTTTTCTTTTGATTTTCTCCATCACTGGGATCTTTATTGTCCAAAGAAATGTTCTTGTCCTCTCCTTCATTGTGTTTATCTGAATAAGATCTAATTTGCAAATCTTCTCCTTGTCTAGTTGAGTATTACCAACAAGAAGAGAATTTTTGTCAAATTTTTCTTTTTCCTTTACTATCTCATAATATTTCCTGAAAAGTTCCTTGTATGTTTTTTGATCTTTGAGGTTTACACTTTCTTGGAAAGTAACAAACATTCATATGAAAAATGGAACAAATTACTCATTAACTAGAGGAAATATAAAACAAATAAGAGACAAAGATATATAAAGCAATAAAATAGAGACCCTTTAACTAAATATAGTCAATAAGATAATAGTGACAAACATGGAAGATGTAATTTCACTTGCTCAAAAAGAGAAAAGTAAGTTGTTTGAGTTTTTCATATAAGAAGATCAATTGTGATATATATATATATATATCCGCTTTACATTTGCTAGAATAAACTCAAACTTCGAAAGCCTAAGGGAAGAAGAAGTTCGGGAAATAACAAAATCCTAATCAAACCTACACTTATAAAATACAACTAAGATTTTCTGCCTAACTTCTTTCATGTCAAATCTATGTAAAGCTATTCTTCGATAGTTCAAACACTTCAAAATTTTCATAAAATACAATTCACCTAGTAAATTGAACAAGAATCTAGTCTTTTTGCATTTATAATCTTTCACTTTTTCTGATAAAAAACAAATATTGTGTTTTGAAGAGAAATAAATAACGCATCTCACACGCTCCTACTGGCAAACTTGTTGCCTCTCAAAATTCTTTAAATACTTGACTTCATTTATCTTTGTCTATGATGAATATTAAGCATGATTGTATGTTAATGTTGTAAAGCATCAACTTTCATGTTGTTCTCTAGTTCAGCTAATAGTTGCTATGACGACAACTTCTCTTTGAATATGAAAATATGAATTTCCAAAATAGCAAAGTAATAAATTAGTTAGTATCTAACTCAATCAGAGTAGTGTCTTGGCTCAGGATGGAAGTCGAGTCATGGCCTATGACCGAAAGTTGAGCCAACTGAAAATGAAAAAAAAATTGATAAACATTTTTTGAAAAATGTTTTCCTTCATATCAAACACACCCTTAGTGTTCTCTCTTTAATTGTGTTCATAAAATACAGTTCACCTAGTAAATTGAACAAGAATCTAGTCTTTTTGCATTTATAGTCTTTCACTTTTTCTTATCACAAATGAATATTATGTTTTAAAGAGAAATAGATAGCGTATCTCACACGCTCTTGCCGGCAAGCTTGTTGCCTCTCAAAGTTCTTTAAATACTTGACTTTATTTATCTTTGTCTATCACGAATATTAAGCATGATTACACGTCAATATTGTAAAGCATCAACTTTCAACTTGTTGTCTAGTTTAGTCAATAGTTATCATGATGACAACTTCTCTTTGGATATGAAAATATGAATTTTCAAAATAGCAAAATAATAAATTCGTTAGTATCTGACTCGATCAGAGTAGTGTCTTGGCTCAGGGATGGAAGTCGAGTCATGGGCAATGGCCGAAAGGTGAGCCAACTGAAAATAAAAAAAATTGATAAACATTTTTTGAAAAATGTTTTCCTTCATATCAAACACATTTAGTGTTCTCTCTTTAATAGTGTCTTTTTGCCAAAGAAAACTATTTTGGTTCATCCAAGAAAATATGATAGTGTATGTATCTGCAAGGTGTTTAAGCAAGTTATTTAAGGATATCAATCCATATCCCTTTTCGTTCTAGTATATGTGGAGGAATGACAAAGTCAATCTTTTACCACTGATTATTCTAAAATATCTCAATTTAACAAAACTCAAAATTCAATGGCCTTTTGCTCAATATAAGGTATGCTTTCTCATGCTTAACTTTTGCTAGTCAATTCAATAAACTAGCAAAGAAAAAAAAATCTTTGACAAAATAAAGGGGAAAGAATAAATTTAAAAATAATAAATCTGCTCGAAGAAGGATGAATTTAAGAGGCTTTTCCATATGGTTAACATTATCACTTGTCCACATTGAGTCTTATTTCTTCATACATGTAAGGTGATAAATTTTCGTTGCAAGTGAATTCCGAACAATGTGATATATTATTATTTTAAAATTAAATTAATTAAATTGGATATATTAAGAAGAAGAATAGAATACTTGTAGTTTAGAAATGCAAGAGAACTCTTCTATTTAATAACAACAACGGACAGTATGAACAGGTGTATATTGTGACTTATCTAAAAAATTGTAACCCTTCGAAAAAGTCATAACTTGTCATGACCCAAGCCTAGGCCTAGATGTGACCGGCGAATGGGGAACCCGAAGGAATACCAAACAAGCCTCATAACATATCATTACACATCCTTGATCGCAGAAGCAATATAAAACAACACAAGAAACATGAACTAGGGGAATTGGGACTAGGGGAGAGAGAGAGAGAGAGAGAGAGAGAGAGAGAGAGAGAGAGTTAATACTTAAATAATATAGATGAGTCAAAGCTCAAACATAATACATAACTTGTCCAACAACACCTCTAAATGTAGATACTTAGCGAGAGCCAAGACAAAGCAACCAGGCTTACCCTCATGGTCATAAGTATACAATAAACAAAGATAGTCTTAATACATAACATAAGAGAATAGTCATTGTCCTCGGAATGGAGGACTCACCAAAGGCTAACTTGAACAATCCATCTAGCCACGAGAAGAATCAGTAGGAGCTCTGGTCCCTACATAGTAATATCGTGTAGGCATAGAGTATGCGTTAGTACGTTTAAATGTACTAAGTATGTGGGATGAAATGCAACAATAGATAGACATCATATTCAAAAATATGAATTTGAGTCTTGAATTTGAAGTGAAAATATAGCTAAGTGTTTTTGTGAGTGTTGGAAATGTTTTGGGGGATATGGGGTGAAATAAGGTTAAGTATAGGTAAAGACACATTTGGGAACATTAAGCCCAAGGCCCCAAAGCCTTGGACAGAGATAGAAATTACTAGTAGCCAAATACACAGATCCACAACATGGGCCTATTGCAGAGGCCAAATTAACATATGTCCGCGACAGCTGTACATCACAGTGCTGTCGCGGACTGTCTCTGGAAATTGAAAATGTGAAAATTTGAAAATTTGAAATTGTGATTCGACTGCTCCAAAATCGGGGTTAGACCCTTTCCCCCCTAATTTTGACCCCTTGAACAAGAATATGAAGTCGGATTTTTGAAATAGCAAAGGAATTTTGAGATAGATAGAATTTAAAATTTTGGGCATTTCAAGGCACATTTTTTGGGCACTTTTTAGAGTCGTTTCAATATCTCCCCTTGGGAACATTAGTCCATGAATGTAAAAGAGACGTACAAGGCAAGAGTGATCATGAACAAATCAGCCCAAAAAATAATGCAACATGAAAAATACCATTTTCAAATTCTCAACATAAGTGTAAAATCATCAAAAGTTTGCCAACTTAGACATGAATGCATATGAATAACACAGGGGCTGAAATGTAAGAATTGAAATCACATATCAGACTTAGGATTAGTACCTTAGGCTTGAGTGATGTAGAAAAGATAAGGATACAGCTTTTGCATGTCCGCTTCGGCTCCCATGTAACACTTTTAACTTGTTGGTTCCTCCAAAGGACCTTAACGGATGCCATCTCTTTGTTGCAAATTTAACGAGTAAGTCTATTTTTCAGCTTTATTTATTCTGTGAACATATTAATAAAAATGTATATTCATGTTTATACAAATTTTTATGAATTCAATTTTTTACATCATTAAAGTTTTTATTCTTCATTTTTATGAGTTGAAATTGATTGATGTATTTACATAGAAGTATCAGAGATTGACTTTTGGTCCTCTTATGTATCTTGCGTTACCAATAGTTTGAGTCTTTTGTATAGCTTGAAATTGTCTAAAATTTTAATTGTTACTTATCTAGCTTAATTTAGCTGTTCAATTTTGCAAGGTTAGATAATATTTTACCATCTATTGTTCAACAAAGAAGTCATTGTAAAAAGTTGACTATTCATCTATTTCATGTTGTACTTTTTCACTTTATTCTATTATTTATTATAACACATTTTTAATATGATTTATCTACTATGTACTATTTGTATGGGACTCACCCGCAACAACACACATTTTCAAAAACTTGTTACTTAAAAAATAATATACTTTCAAGTAAGTTTTCAAGTAAGTTATACTTCTTGGATTGGAACAATTACTCCATTTATCTCATTATGTGTGTAATTCTTTCTTTTTTACTCGGTTCCAGAAAGAATGTCACCTTACTAGTTTCAAAATATCTATACATGATTTTAAACCATAATTTTCAAAAGTCTTTTTTTCGTAAACGTCATACCAAGTCAAATGGTGTCACATAAAATAGAACGGAGTATTACTTATGAATTGTTGACACATAGCCAACAACTAGACAGATGAATGCAAACGCTTGTCAGTTTGGAACAACAATGATCAAAATAATGTCCGGTAGTATTTTCTTAAAAATATTTGGACGTCAAGAAAGTTATACTATTTAGATTGGATCAATCTACTCTTGTATTACAACACTCAGTTAAGAATTGTTGATACACAATCAACAACTAGATATAATAATGGAAATATTTGTCAAATTTGGAACTACGACGATCAAAACAATGTTTAGTTGTAATTTCTTAGAAAAATGTTTGAGTTAATACCTCAAAATCCCTTTAAATTATTCACATTTTATTAGTGTAACATTTTAATAATTATTTGCTTTTCTGTTTAGTGCAAGTGTTCCTACTTTTTGAAGTTGATGGAAATTGATTTATGCAATTATACTTTATCTCTGTTTTTATTTGTTAGATAGAAACATAAATTTTTGCTCGTTCTCTTACATCTATTTATAGACAGATTAATACTATTGTCTGATGGAAGTTACGAGTTTTGCGTGTTTTCAGAGTTTGTGTTTTTTTTATTTTTTTATTTTTTTCTCATAAGAAATTACCACAACTACAAGTAGAGGATCCAAATGAAACAAAACAGAGTGCAAACTACAAGGCAGCAAGTTCAGTTCCAACGAATGGCTCCACCCAGAAAATACGTGTCACTTTCAAAACAAAGAAAAAGAGGAAATCTTTTTGCTACTCATAAAAGTCAAAACAAAAAGGAATAATCAAGAGAATAGCTCATAATCAATAACTACGCCTCAATCTAAAGCAAAACATCACTGGCTCTATGAAACCTTATTGTGCATGTCGTTCCATTAAAACTTCTCTTAGTCATATAGTATAACTATATTTTTTTAAGAAAATTATATTCCACTTCAATATATAACTAAATCCATTGATGCAAAGAAGTAGAACTTATATGGTCATCCATGCATGTTCTCTATTGTCAACACTAGCAGGGTTAATGTCAGTGCCTATATTAGGGATAGTAGCTAATTGAACAAAGAACACTACAAATCCAAATGGGAGAGGATCCAAAATCTACAAAAGCACAACAATGAGTTAGCATATAAATTCATTTAATTAGCACAACTATAAAAATCAAAGCACAAAATGGCTGGAATATAGGAGTTGGGAATTTCTCTTGACACCCTAGCGCAGAAGACTGTATAGATAAGAAAAAAAGTGCCAGCAATATCATCTCCCTTAGTGTAACTATGGGTCACAGTATGGGCATCTCCACCCTTAATCTTAAACAAAGATGGCTGGAGCCCTTTGACAACACCAGCACTACAAATTGTTACCGACAATTTTCTTGCCAGAAACAGATCAAATGTGGCCTCTTTCATCTAGCTGGAGGCAAATATATGCTACTATCTGATGAAAGTTTCAAGCTCTGCGTGCCTTTTGAATTTGCAAGATTAGATGCCACTATCCTATTTTGAGAGAAGGATATCAGACTGAAAAGTTCATTCACATTATGTTAGATCATTTTCCCAGTAATGTCTACATGAAAATCGGTAGCCAACATCTGCACAAGGGAAGGCATGAAGTTCAAAGACTCTAAATGTAGACAATATTTAGCTTGGATATTTCACACAGGTAAGATATGGAAGTTCAGAACAGATTCTAGAAAAGGGAGATAAATTGCATCAAGTTAAAAATAATACACCATGAAACCCTTGATTCATTCTCATAAATCATAATATAGGGTAAGAGCAAATGCAACGTCAAAATGACTACACCTGGTTTTTCTTATAACTAGGGCAGTCTGGAAAAAAGCCTTAACTAGTCAGACCTGTAATTAGTAGAAATATCTTTCTTCCTATTAGAAACGAGCTACAAAAATTCTCCAGGAAAGGCTTAACAATGCCATTTTGACATAGGTAGGAGAACACGGAGTTGCACAAAGCCACATTACATCTACTAGCTAGTAGAAGTTGTCTCATCTGGGCATTGATGCATCTTATTGCCATCTATGAAGATTGAGCTATTAGCTTCAAATCTTAGCTCCAGCAGTTCATCAATGGAGGCTATTATCTAGAGACAAAAATATTACAGAAGATATTTTTTTTTTGGGGGGGGGGGGGGGTGCTTTATTGTGCTGAACTGATTGTTTACATGTTGTACACGTTTATATGATGAAAGGCTAACACTGCAACTAACTACTTCTGCCAGTTGTACACCATAAATGCTAATCTAACTAACTTTAACAATATTAACAACTTAATTGCCACGTGTTAATACTCCCCCTCAACCTCGAGAGTGCAAAATATTGAGCACTCCAGCTTGTTCATCAGGTAGCTGTGTTGTGCTTTGCCTAGTCTTTTAGTTAGTAAATCTACCAATTGTTCTTCAGTTCTCTCATACATTGTCTCTATGACTCATTTCTTGATCTTGTCTTGAATCAAATAACAATCTATTTCGATATGCTTCGTATGCTCATGAAAGGTTGAATCTGAAGCAATTTGTAAGGCTGCCTTACTGTCACTTTTAATCTTTACTGGTTGTGACACCTTTACTCCTAGTTCTTGAAATAATCACTACAACCATATTATTTTAGCCACTACTAAGGCCATGCTCCTATATTCTACTTCTGCAGAACTTCCTGAAATAGTCTACTTTTTTTCTTACTTCCATGACACTAATGAACTTCCAAACTTGACCAAGTATTTTGTCACACATCTTCTTGTGTTTTGGCATGTTGTCCAATCTGAATCACACCAACATACTAGTTCTCAATCGTGTGATGCACTCATAAGTAACCCCTGTCCTGGTGCTAGTTTCAAATATTTTACCACTCCGATAGCATCTTCCCAATGAGACTATTTTGGCCTTTGCATGAATTGACTCAAAGTTTGCACAATATAACGGATATCAGGTCTTGTTTTGGTCAGGTACAATAGCTTTCCTATCAGTCTTTGATAAGCACCAACATCTACTAATAAGGCATCATCTTGTCTTCCTATTGCTTTATCAACATCTGCACTTGTTAATCTTGTATTAGTCTCTCAAGGTGTAGTTGAGGGCTTTGCTTCACTCAATCCCATTTCTCAAATTAACTCTAACACATACTTTCTCTGATTCAACAATATTCCAGACTTTGATCTCATCACTTCTATTCCCAGGAAATATCTGAGATCTCCCAAGTCCTTCACCTTGAACTGTCTGTGCAGTGCTTCTTTTACATTAGTAATCATTCTCTTGCAACTACCTGTACTTAGCAGATCATCTACATACACCAATATTATGACAATATTTGTATCTTGCTTCTTTATAAATAAGGAATAATCATGATTGCTTTGAGTGAACCCATCTCCAATTAATGCTTCAGTCAACTTTATGTTCCATTGCCTTAAGGCTTGTTTAAGCCATACAATGAATTTTGTAGCTTGCACACCTTAGTGTCCCCCTGACTTCTGAAACCTCAGATATCTTCATGTAAACATCCTCATATAAGTCACCTTTAATAAAAGCATTAAACATATCCATTTGGAATAAGTCTCAACCTTTTGATGCTGCTATGGCAATCACAAACCTAACTATGACCATTTTTGCAACTGGGCAAAATGTCTCATGATAGTCAAGACCTTCTCTTTGACTATATCCTTTGCAACTAATTTGGCCTTGAACCTTTCCACATCCCTATTTTCCTGAAATTTGATTTTGTAAACCCACTTAGAACCTACTATGTTCTTTCCTTCTAGTATATCAACAATCTTCCATGTCTTGTTGTCTTCGAGAGCTTTAATCTACAGCTTAATAGTTCAATCCATCTAACATCCTTAGCAGCTTCTTTGAAGGTCTGTGGTTCAACTAAAGAGGAAAATTTTGAGAGAAAAGTTTGATACTTAGCACAAGTCCTGTAAAATGGATATCAGCTAGTGTTGCAATTTGCCTTGGACTTTGGTTTCCCAACATAATCCTTTATCCATATGGGTTACCTAGATGTTCTTCCTGAAGTCCTTGTACTTCTGCTATGTCTCATGCTTCCTGTGTGTCCTGATGTAAGACAGGACTGGTAATATCATCTGGCATTGTAGATTCTGAGTTTGAAGAAGGAACATTTTGAGATAGAATGTCATTATCTGTATATGTGGAGATAGGTGCTTCATCATTTATATTATCACTCAAAACAAGTAGTGAAGATGACGATGAGTGAAAAAGAAATATATTCTCTCTAAAAAAAATATCCCTACTAATAAATATGTTCTTTTAGGTCATGTCAAGAAGTATATACCCCTTTTGTTCTTCTGAGAAACCAAGGAGCATAACAACCTTTGCTCTTGGCCCAAACTTGTCTCTTTTCAGTAGATTAGTCGCATAGCAAAGACATCCTATTACTCTTATGTGACTAAGTGATGGCCTTGCATCATGAAGTAGCTCATATGGTGTACTTCCTCCTATAGTTGTTGAAGGCAATCTATTTATCAGTGAAACGACTCCAAAAAGTGCCCGAAAATGTGCCTCGGAATGCCCAGAATTTTAAATTTCATATATCTCAAAATTCATGTGCAATGTAAAAAATCTGACTTCATATTATTTTTCAGGGGGTTGAAATTAGGGGAAAAAAGGTCTAACCCTGATTTAAGAGCTAAAGATTAGTAATTATGAATTTTTAAAGTGCGAATTCCAATGAGCAATCCGCGTTCTTAACGCGACGTGCACCAGTATAAAAATGTGCATAATTTTTTTACTTCGGTCCAAGACTTTATGTCTTGGACCTAAGTATTTTCAAATGGGTTTTTACCTATATTTAGTCATATTTCACTCTCATATCTTCCTAAACATTCCTCAATACTCACTCAAACACTTAGCCATATTTTCACTCCCAAATTCAAGTCTCAAAACCCTCATCCGAAACTAAGGATTTTCTTCAAGCTTCAAGCCCCCATTTTCAATCTTCATCCAGAGCTTCTTCAAAGCTAAGGTATGTGGGTTTCAACTATTGGGTCCTTCCACCCATGGTGCCCTAACCTCCTTCCTACTCAATTTGTATGATTTAAAGTTAAATTTACTATTGGATTTACTAGTATAAACATGTCTATGAACTACGTTGAAGCTATGTAAAGTTGTGACTATTTTGCTATGTTTTGATCTATAAATCTTGGATCTGTTTTGTAAGATTTGATGAGAAATTTTGATGTATATTGCTTAAAGGTATTGCAAGGTGTTGAATGATAGTTCTACAATAGATTTTCTTTCATGATTTCATCTCTATATTTCATGTTTTTATACTAGCATTACACAACCTCTAAGTGTTTGATAAAATATCCAGATGTGGTTTCTTGAGGAATTGAAGGTCCAAAGCATGAGATATGATATGATTGATGTTATGATGATGAAAGGAGCTTAGGTATATGTAATATATACAAAGTATTGCATTAGACCATGCCCGATCCGGAGGGACTAAGAGCCCGGATAACCTTGCCGGGGGGTTTGTACCTTGATAATCGAGTTGGGGTTTGTACTCATCAACCATGTGAGAGGTTTGTACTTCGGCACCAGGGTGATAAGGTAAAATTATCATCAATGATATGACGTATTTGCACCACACCACCAGGGTGATAGGGTGAGACCATCATCAACCAACCAAGGGTTTTTACTTTTGAAATCTGGCTTGGTCTCTTCTACATAGCCTATATGAGCATCAGTCACTTAAGCATGTTTTACTCAAGCATTGATCATATGTGTCATATTGTTATATTATGTCTATTGCCTATTTTTATGCATTTTTATTATGATGTCTATCTCTTATTGCATTGTATCCTACACAGTTAGTACATTCAAATATCCTAACACATACCCTTGCCTACATGATATCACCATGTAGGAATCGGAGTCCCAGTTGATCAACCTTCTCCTCCACATGGCTAGTTCGATACTACTCAATCTAGTTGGTGAGTTCTCCACTTCGGGGACCTTAGTCTATGTTTCTGTTATTATGTATTGAGACACCCTTCTTTATTTTCTATTTTGACAATGAGGGTGAGCTTGATTGCTTTGTCTTGGCCCCTGCTCCTATCTAAGTATTAGAGGTGTTTCTCAGACATGTTATGTATCTATGATATGAGCTTTGACTCTTTGTCTATTGATTATGATGTTATGCAAGTTTTCCCCTTTGCCCCTTTGACCCTATTCTTACTCTTTATGTCTTTTATATGCTTCCGTGACTAATGATGTGTAATGATAACTTAAGAGGCTTGTTTTGGGATTCCTTCGAGTTCCCCATTCACTGTGTCATGTCTAGAACCTAGGCTTGGGTCGTGAATAACTCGGTATTAGAGAACTAGGTTGATAGATCCTCGTAGTCCAGTATACTGCGTCAATAAGAGTCCTATTAATAGTTGTGAAGCGCTCCATGACTATGAGTAAGATACTATGAGATGTTTTAGGAAATGTTTTCCGTCATCATGTCCTAAGTTGTGTTATAGAGTTGTGGTAAGCTTTCCCCCTAACGATTGTTCTTTGCTATGCTAGATCTTGCCTAACACTGAGGAAGAAAGGACTAACCTCCCAAGGAGCAACCTACCAATAGTGAGCTCCGGGATGCTCTCACTATGCTTGCCTAAGTTGTGGCCAACCAAGTTAACCAAGGGGCCTAAGCCCCTCATGCTACTACCCCCGGAGCTAGGGCAATGGACTTCATGAGGATGAATCCTCCGGTGTTCTGTGGGTCAAAGGTGGATGAAGATCCACAAGAGTTCATTGATGAGGTCTACAAGATCTTGAATATCATGGATGTTGGGTCAAATGAAAAGGCGGAGTTAGCGGCGTACTATCTCAAAGGGGTAGCCCAAATATAGTATGAACAATGGAAGGGGGAGAAGGGAAATGGTAATGTGGTGCTTTGGGAGGAGTTCAAATTGGCTTTCCTTAATTGGTTCTTCCCTCACGAGCTTAGGGAGGCTAAATTGGTGTAGTTTATAAACTTGAAACAAGGTTCCGTGAGCATGACGGAGTATGCCCTCAAATTCAACCAACTTTCAAAGTATGCTCCTCATTTGGTGGCCCATTCTAGATCTAGGATGAATAAGTTCGTGATGGGGGTCTCTGACTTGGTGAGTGAAGAATGCTGGTCCGCCATGCTAATTAGTGACATGGACTTGTCTCGGTTGATGACCTATGTCGAGCAAATGGAGGAGGAGAAATTGAGGAATAGAAGGGGGCATGAGGCCAAGAGGGGTCAATTTGAGGGTAAATTCCAAAAAGGTGCTAGATTTCATCAAGGCCAAGGGTCTTCTCATGCTACTAATAGGGGGTTTGCCAATGACTTCCCTAGTCCTCAAGGTGTTGATGTTGGGGTTCCTTTTGATGTGTGCCCTAAATATGGAAGGAGCCATGGAGGCCCATGTTTGAAAGGTTCTAATGCATGCTTTGAATGTGGGAAACTTGGTCACAAGAAGATAGATTTTCTAAGAAACTGTGGCAAAGGCTATGGGTAAAAATGTGGTCCCATTGGGTAGAGGTGGTCCTCAAGGTAGTGCCCCAATGCACAATCGATTTTATGCTCTACATGGGAGGCAAGGGGTTGCTGAGGTTGCCGACGTTGTTACCGGTATGTTGAGAATCTTTAACTTTGATGTATAGGCTTTGATTCATCCGGGTGCCACTATTTCCTTTGTTACCCCTTTTATTGCTAAAAAGTTCCATGTTGACCCTGAGTTGTTGCATGAGTCATATGAAGTGTCTACTCCTATTGGTGCGTCTATTTTTGCTAAGAACGTTTATAAAAGTTTTCTTATTTGCATTTTTCATAAGTTGTTGCCTTGTGATCTTGTTGAATTAGACATGGTTGATTTTGATATCATTCTTGGGATGGATTGGTTGCATGCCTACTATGCTTCTATTCATTATAGAACCTGTAGGGTCAAATTCCAATTTCCAAAAAGAATCCATCCTTGAGTGGGAAAGTCAAAATGTGGTAGTCAATGGTAGGTGCATCTCTTACATTAAAGCCCGTAAGTTGATCTCTAACGGGTACCTTTACCATCTTGTGAGGGTTAGGGATATGGAGTCTAAAGTCCTTCCCATAGAGTCAGTTCCGATTGTAAATGAGTTTCTTGATGTCTTCCTAAATGACTTTTCTAGTGTTCCTCCCGAAAGGGAGATAGATTTTGGCATAGATCTCTTTCTCGATACTCAACCCATTTCTATTCTCCCTTACCGTATAGACCCAGCGGAGTTGAAGGAGTTAAAGGAACAATTGAAAGATTTATTGGAGAAAGGATTTATTAGGCCTAGCCAATCACCTTGGGGTACTCTGATGTTTTTTGTGAAAAAGAAGGATAGGTCCCTTAGAATATGCATTGACTACTAACAAACCAATAGGGTCATCATCAAGAATACGTACCCTCTTCCAAGGATTGATGACTTGGTTACCAAATTGCAAAAGGCTAGCCATTTATTTAAGATTGATCTTCGGTCGAGGTATCATCAACTGAAGATGAGGGAGTGTGATATTCCTAAGATGGCCTTTCGGATAGATATGGGTATTATGAGTTTGTTGTGATGTATTTTGGGTTGACAAATGCACCGACCATATTCATGGACTTTATGAATAGGGTCTTCAAACCCTACATTGATTCCTTTGTTCTAGTCTTCATTGATGATATATTAATCTATTCATATAATAGGGAGGAGAATATGGGTCATTTGAGGGTTGTGTTGCAAAGATTGAGGGAAGAAAAATTGTATGCTAAGTATTAAAAGTGTGAATTTTGTTGTAAGAGGTTGCATTCTTGGGTCATGTTGTGTCGAGGAATAGTATAAAAGTGGATCCTTAGAAAATCAATGTGATTAGGAATTGGCCTAGACCATTGACCCGTCTGATTAGGAATTGGCCTAGACCATTGACCTGTCGGATATCAGGAGTTTCTTGGGCCTAGCAGGTTATTATAGAAGGTTTGTAAATGGGTTCCCTCCATTGCTTCTTCTATGACAAAATTGACTCAGAAGAAGGCTAAGTTTGTGTAGATCGATGAGTGCGCAAGGAGCTTCCAAACGTTGAAAGATATACTTGTGTTTGGCCCTATATTATCACTACCAGATGGGATTGAGGGATTTGTTGTGTATTTGTGATGCATCTAGAGTTGTTTTGGGTTGTGTGCTAATGTAAAATGGTAAGGTGATAACCTATTCTTCTAGGCAACTCAAGGTTCATGAAAGAAACTACCCTACCCATGATCTAGAGTTAGCTGCCATTGTGTTTGTATTAAGGATTTGACGTCACTACTTGTATGGAGTGCATGTTGATACGTTCACCGATCTTAAGAGCTTCCAATATGTATTCACTCAAAAAGGTCTCAACTCGAGGCAAAGATGATGGTTAGAGCTTCTTAAAGACTATGATATGAGTGTGCATTATCATCCGGGTAAGGAAAATATTGTGGCGGATTCTTTGAGTAGGGTGTCTATGGGTAGCCTAGTTCATGTTGACGGTGGTGATAAGAAAATGGCTAGGGAGGTGCATCAATTGGCTATATTAGGGGTTAGGTTAGAAGAGGTTGGTGATGATTGTGTTAGTGTTGTTGATGGGTGTAAGTCTTCAATGGTTGATGAGGTGATGGCAAAACAATATCTTAAATCCTCCTTGCTTGAATTAGAGGCCTTTGTGAAAGAGGGAAAAGTAGAGGTTTTCTCCCAAGGGGGAGATGGTACCCTTAGGTACCAAGGTAGGTTCTGTGTGCCTTGTGTTGAGGGTCTGATATAGCAAATCCTTGATTAGGCCCATAATTCTTCTTATTATATCTACCCCAATTCCACTAAAATGTATACAGACTTGAGGGATTTGTATTGGTGGGGAGGCATGAAGAGGGACATTGCCAAGTTCGTTTTCGGTTGTCATAGTTGTCAACAAGTCAAAGCCGAACATCAAAGGCCGGGTGACCTAACCTGAGGCATAGAAATTCCTACTTAGAAGTGGGAGGTGACTAATATGGATTTTGTGGTTGGGTTGACCAAGAATACAAAAGGTTTTGATTCCATTTGGGTTATGGTTGATAGGATGACAAAATCAGCTCATATTGTACCGGTTAAGACCACATATGGGGCTGAAGAGTATGCAAGGTTGTACATCCATGAGTTAGTGAGGTTACATAGGGTTCTTTTGTCCATCATATCAGATTATGGTGCACAATTCACTTATCACTTTTGGAGGTCCTATTAAAGGGATCTTGGTACAAAAGTTCACCTTAGTACGACCTTTCACCCTCAAACGGATGGCCAAGCTGAAAGAACCATTCAAACACTTGAGGATATTCTTATGGCTTGTGTTTTGGAGCTTAAAGGTAGTTGGGATGATCATCTTCCGTTGATTGGGTTTGCCTACAACAATAGTTATCACTCCAGCATCGATATGGCTCCAAGTGGCTTTATTGGGACCGAATCTGGTTAAGGGGGCTCTTGAGAAGGTTAGGATGATTAGGGAAAGGTTGAAAATAGCCCAAAGTCGTCAAAAATCCTATGTCGATGTGAGAAGAAGAGACCTTGAATTCAAAGTGGGTGATTGGATCTATTTGAAAGTCTCTCCTATGAAAGGTGCAGTCCATGTTGGTAAAAGAGGAAAGTTGAGTCTAAGATATGTTGGTCCTTATGAGGTGATGAGGAGGGTTGGCAAGGTATCTTATGAGTTGAAGTTGCCTAGTGAAATGAATCTGGTTCATTTGGTGTTCCATGTCTCTATCTTGAGAAAACGTGTTGGTGATCCTAATACTATTGTGCCTCTTGATGTTGTGGGTGTTTAAGATAACTTGACTTATGAGAAGGTTCCGGTTCAGATTTTGGATAAGAAAGTGAAGAGATTGAGGAACAAGGAGGTGGCATCCGTTAAGGTCCTTTATAGGAACCAACAAGTCAAAAAGTGCTACATGGGAGGCCGAAGCAGACATGAAAAAGCGGTATCCTTATCTTTTCCACTCAAATCCAGCCCAAAGTACTAGTCCTAAGTCCCCTATGTGATTTCAATTCTTATGGTTCAGCCCCTATGTCATTCATAGGCATTCACGTATAAGTTGGCGAATTATGATGATTTTACACTTATGTTGAGATTTTGAAAATGGTGCTTTAAATGTAATATTGCATTCTTAATGGGGATAATTTGTTTATGATCACTCTTGTATTGTACATCTCTTTTATATTTGGGGACGAATGTTCCCAAGGGGGATATATTGAAACGACCCCAAAAAGTGCCCGAAAATGTGCCTCGAAATGCCCAAAATTTTAAATTCCATATATCTCAAAATCCGTGCACGATATCAAAATTTGACTTCATATTCTTATTCAGGAGATCGAAATTAGGGAGAGAAGGGTCTAACCCTGATTTAATAGCAAAAATATTAGCAATTATAAATTTTCAAAATGCGAATTCCAGTGAGCAATCGGCGTTCTTAACCCGATGCGCACCAGTAAAAGAATGTGCCTTTTTTTTAACGAGTTTTTACCTATACTTGGCCATATTTCACCCTCATATGATCCTAAACATTCTTCAATACTCACTCAAACACTTAGCCATATTTTCACTCCCAAATTCAAGTCTCAAAACCCTCATCCGGAACCAAGGATTTTTTTCAAGCTTCAAGCCTGCATTTTCAATCTTCATCAAGAGCTTCTTCAAAGCTAAGGTATGTGGGTTTCAACCATTGGGTCCTTCCACCCATGGTTCCCTAACCTCATAAATACTCAATCTGCATGATTTAAAGTTGATTTTACAATTGGGGTTACTAGTATGAACATGTCTATGAACTATGTTGAAGGTATGTAAAGTTGTGACTCTTTTGCTATGTTTTGAGCTATACATCTTGGATCCGTTGTAAGATTTGATTAGGAATTTTGATGTATATTGCTTAAGGGTGTTTCAAGGTATTGATTGATAGTTCTACACTGGATTTTCTTGTATGATTTCATCTCTATATTTCATGGCTTTATACTAGTATTACACACCCTCTAAGTGTTTGATAAAATTTCCAGATGTGGTTTCTTGAGGGACTGAAATTCCAAAGCATGAGATATGATATAATGATGAAAGGATCTTATGTATATGATATAATCTATATAAAATTTTGCATTAGACCATGCCCGATCCAAGGGAACTAAGAGCCCGGATAACCTTGTCGGGGGGTTTGTACCTTGATAACTGAAGTGGGGGTTTGTACTCATCAACCATGTGAGGGGTTTGTACTTCGCCACCAGGGTGATAAGCTGAAATTATCATAAACCATTTGAGGGGTTTGTACCACACTACCAGGGTGATGGGGTGAGACCATCATCAACCAACCAAGGGGTTTGTACTTTGGAAATCTAGCTTGGTTTCTTCTACACATATGATAGCCTATATGAGCATGAGTCACTTAAGCATGTTTTACTTAAGCATTGATCATATGTGTCATATTATTATATTATGTCTATTTTCAATTATTATGCATTTTGATTATGATGCCTATCTCTTGTTGCATTTCATTCTACATACTTAGTACATTCAAACGTCCTAATACATACTCTTGCCTACATGATATCACCATGTAGGAATCGGAGCCCCAGTCGATCCTCCTCCTCCTCCACACGGCTAGTTCGGTACTACTCAAATTAGTTGGTGATTCCTCCACTTTAGGGACCTTAGTCTTTATTTCTTTTTTATATATTCAGACATTCTTCTTTATTTTCTATTTTGACTATGAGGGTGAGCCCAGTTGCTTTGTCTTGGCTCCCGCTCTTATCTAAGTATTAGAGGTGTTTGTTGGAAATGTTATGTATCTATTATATAAACTTTGGTTGTTTGTCTCTTGATTATGTTGTTTTGCAAGCTTTCCCCTTAGCCCCTTTGCCCCTTTGTCCCTATTCTTACTCTTTATGTCTTTTATATGCTTCCGCGATCAATGATGTGTAATGATAAGTTAAGAGGATTGTTTTAGGTTCCTTTGGGTTCCCCATTTGGTGTTACATCTAGGACCTAGGCTTGAGTCATGACAATTAGATGACAAAAGCTTTGATGCACATTTCCCAATACCTAAGAGGAATCATTGCTTGGAATCTTAGGGCTCTAGCCATATTTAGAATCTGCCTATGTCTTCTTTCTACAGTACTATTCTATTTGTGGAGTATATGTATAGCTATTCTGATGTATTTTACCAAAAGATGCTAATAATTCCTTGCAATAAGAATTTTAAAACTCACTCCTATTGTTGGATCTTAACACCTTGCTCATCTTTCCAAATTGATTTTTCGCTGTAGAGAGATATTGTTTAAACACAACAATTACTTCATACTTTAGTAGCAACAAGTAAACGAAAGTAAATCTGGAATTATCATCTACAATGGTCAAGAAGTAGTACTTTTTATCATAAGTTGGTACCTTATAAGGGCCCCAAAGATCCATGTGTACAAGATGAAAAGGAAAATCAGTTCTAGAAGTACTTATTGGAAATTGTAATCTAGTCTGCTTTGCCAATGGAGATATTTGGAAATTATTATATGTAGCATAACTAGTGTACTTATTCAACTCTGGAATTCTCTGCATGACTGTAACCGAGGGATGTCCTAATCTCTTGTGCCAAAGACTATGGTCTTCATTGCTCTTTGTCACATGTGCTGAATTCAACTTATTTGTTACTAGATTTGGTTTTACTCCTGCATTGATCAGATCTAGACCCCCTTATTCTTTGTCAATCCCCCTCACCATGCCATTGTAGAGGTCCTGAAATACACAGAAACCGGGGAAAAAAAGTGACAAAGCAAGAGAGCTCTTTAGTCACCTTTGACACTGGCAGAAGGTTAAATTTGAATTCAGGAACATATAACACACCCTTTATTGAATCCTGTCCGAACAAATTAGCACTTCCTGTGTAAGTAATCTCTATCCTTTCTCCTGTAGGAAAATATACCTCTTCCTTTTTAGAGACATTCATAGTAATACTCTCTTTTAGTAAATTCTTATTTGCAGTAAAGTGGTGTGTAGCTCTAGAATCAATGATCCAATCATCCATCTGATTGTGAGACATACACATCATACAAGTAATAATACCTGCCATATTAGCATGATGCTCTCCTGATTCTTTGTTCAGCAGCTCAAAATCTGCTTGTATTGATCATCAGTATAAAAATAATAGAACTGTCCTTGTCTTTTATAATGCCCTTCTCGAATGCTCTTGGATGATGATGCAACATCAGTATGGTTGACAAATGGATGGTCTCTTCTCCAATTATTAGAGTTACCTGCACCTTTTCTCCAACCTTCTATATTACCATTATACTTCCATCTTTCTGAATTATTTCCTCCTCCATATGGTTTTCTAGGTGGGTGACTAATAAGTTTGTAGAAATTCTCTCTTGTGTGGCATTTCATCTTACAACATCAGTATGTTTCCTTCCTTTAAAGCCTCTACCTCTTCCAAATTGTGTTGACACACTATTTACTTGTACTGCTAATGAATCTACCTTATCAGTTGTTTTTCCATCATGTTTATGGTTGCAACTTGCTGGCATTCATCCTGTATGATCATAGCATATGCTTGACTTAAGGTTGATGCTACAGACTTCATAAGGATTTGCCTCCTAGCTTGATTATATAATTCATTTAAGCCTATCAGAAAATGCAATAGTCTTTGTTGATTCAAATGTTCAACATAATTCTTTGATTTCTCACAACCACAATTAGTTAAATGCACCAGCACATTGTATTCATGTCACAATTCTTTCAATTTTGTAAATATACAGATATGGAATTAATACCTTGCATCAGCATTGCAATTTCCCTATGAAGCTTCCATATTCTCACTTTATTTACTTTGTCAAAGCTCTCCTTTAAGACTTCCTAAACCAAATATGCAATAGACGCGTAAATAATTCCACTTAGAATATTTTTAGAAACTTTATTCACAATCCGTGATAGGACTATGGCGTTACAAGCTTCCCACTGTTCCTGCAACTCTGTATAATATGAACCCTTTTTATATGTTCCAATTATGAACCCAATTTTTTGTTTTCCCAACAATGCAATCTGCATTGATCTACTCCACAAACCATAATTCTCAGATCTATTAAACTTAACTAGAACTATAACAGCTCCCTGAGTATCTGTTGGCCCTAAAAAAAGAGGATGATTCGTATCTATTTTTTTCCTGTTATTGTTTTAGCTGTAGACAAAACAACGTCTTGATCAAACGAGCAAGCATCACTACAAATTGGCCCGCTTTGGTACCATGTGAAGATTGAGTTGTGAGCTTCAAATCTTAGCTCTAGCAGTTCATCAATGAAGGATGTTATCTAGAGAGAGAAATATTAGAGAAGATATTTTGGGGGGAGAAACTTCATTGAGCTGAATTGATTGTTTACATGTTGTACACATTTATATAGTGAAAGGCTAACACTGCAACTAACTACTTCTGCCAGTTGTACACCATCACTATTAATCTAACTAACTTTAACAATATTAACAACCTAATTTGCCACGTGTTAATACCAACCCTCTCATTTTTAACCAGAAGTTCAAAGCTCTACTTCTTCGGGAAGCATACCAGGAATATTTTTTCTTCGTAGGGATTGTCTCATATAAGCACTGGTGCATCTTATTGTCATTCCTATCAATAGATTCCAGCTCTACTTCCTCTAGAATCACTCCAGGGATATTCTGTAGCACAAATGACCGGTACGAAGGTTTCTGTAGGAGCATTCAATTCTGTAGATGCTGGTAAAGCATAAAGACCAAGGGGGTTAAGGAAATATTTTCCTTTCTTTGCAGAATGGACCAGCATAAATTACATAAATACAAAATTAGGGTATGAAGGATGCAATGATAAAAGAGGACCATAGGTGTCAGGAAGAAATTGGTGATTATAGAAAGTCATGTTGGTGACCAAATGCAAAAGCTTACTTCCAAATCACTATTAGAGGCAAAATTAGGGCATGAAGGATGCAATGATGAAAGAGGAACATAGGTTTCAGAATGAAATTGGTGATTATATAAAGTCATGTTGGTGACCAAATGCAGAAGCTTACTTCCGAATCAACATGGACCACACTATCCATAGATAGCCTACTAAGAGCATCTGCTACAACATTTGCTTTGCCAGAATAATATTGAACACTCGTGTCGTAATCTTAATAAGTTCCAACCACCTTCTTTGCCTCAAATTAAGATCTCTTTGGGTGAACACATAGTTCCAATCTTTATGATCGGTGAACACATGAATGTGAACTCCATATAAATAGTGTCTCCAAATTTTCAAAGCAAACACCACAACTACCAACTCATGATCCTGAGATGGATAATTTTATTCATACACCTTCAGTTGCCTCAATGCATAAGCTATCACCTTATCATGTGGCATTAGAACACAACCCAACGGAATCTGAGAAGCATCACATTACATCATAAACCCATCTAAGCCATCTGATAAGGTCAACACAGGAGTTTATATAAGTCGATCTTTCATAGTCTGAAAACTCTCCTCACACTCATTCGACCATACAAACTTGGGCTTATTCTAAGTCAACTTAGTCAATAGAGATGCAATAGATGAAAAACCTTCAACAAGCCTCCTATAATAACCAGCCAACCCAAAAAACTTTGAATATCAGACGGAGTCGATGGTTTAGGCCAATTCTTCACAGCCTCAGTCTTCTTTGGGTCATACCATTAACAGATACCACATGACCAAGAAAATCTACTTCACCCAGCCAAAATTCACATTTACTAAACTTGACAAACAACTGCTTCTCCCTCAAGGTCTGAAGAACCTACCTCAAGTAATCCATGTTCCTGCTCACTTGAGGAATAAATTAGAATATCATCGATGAATACTACCATAAACTTGTCAAGAAATGACAAACACTCTATTTATAAGATACATAAACACTACTGGGTCACTAGTTAAACCAAACGACATCACCACAAATTCAAAATGTTCATACCTAGTTTAGAAAGAAGTTTTGGGAATATCACACTCCCTCACTGTCAACTGATAGTAGCTGAAACAGAGGTCAATCTTTGAAAAATGGGTAGCTCCTTGAAGTTGATCAAATAGGTAAATGATCCATGGCAACAAATATTATTCTTGATGGTTACCTTATTCAATTGCATATATTCAATCCACATCCAAAGTAACTTGATGTGCTCTTAAAATATTGCACTTTTGATGCTTAAAACTTTGAATTTTATGTGTTCTCAAAAAGATGTTAGTGGGTTTGATGTATTTTTATGTTTGCTTTTTAGGATTATAGGATTTAGTATGATTTTAGGCAAAGTGCTGCTACTGCTAAGTTTTTGAGGAGCTACGAGGCATGTAACGGGCCGTGGATACTTTCACAAACTGTAGAGGAGTTTCTTGGTTGAGATCCAGTAAAGGGCCTATTTTCTGAAGTTGAATCCATAAACTGTTAGATGAGTCGTAGAAGATTGTATAAGTCATGGATTGGTTTCGTGCCTTGAGGATCAAAGTTTGAGGAGTTTTTTGAAAAGTGTTGGACGAAACCCTATATAGATCATAAGTCTGAATATGACCTATAGAAAGGTCTCATAGAAGTGAAGCCCGATTTTGAAGATAGCAGAGTGTAAAGCCAAGGTGGGGGCCATGGAACTTTGTACAGCCTAACCTAGTCCGTAACGGGCGTCGAATCTAGTTTTTTCTATTTCGTTATGAACTTGTATTTTACTTATTATAAATAGATTGTTTTAGGTCTTTTTGACAGAGAGACACACAAGAGAACTGAGAAACACCTTTGTGAGTTCATACTTTGTAATTCCGACATAAAAAATATTGCATTGTGATTTCTAGTCAAGAATTTAGGTTTTCTTGTTCTTAACATCATCGTGATTCTTTCATCTACAATGATTATGCATAGCTAAATCCACAACTAGAATAGTGCGAACCATGAAGAATAACAAGGTAAAACCGAATAATCCTTAATTCTTCGAAAGTGTGTATGCTTTTAAAATCAATTCTCTTCATATTGATTGCTTTTTAATAGTGGCCAACATTAGAACCCACCTAATTCTTACTGACTGGATCAAGGTTGTAATGAATAGGAAAAGTGATTAATTAATAGAATTTGATGTGATCCCTCTCGTCTAATCAGCCAAACTAGATCAAGGGGAGGTTGTATTAGAACAATAGGTAATGGTTAGTAATACAAGGATGGATCAAATCATGTAGTGAAATTTTCTCTCACATGGATCAAAGGATTTGGTAAACTTAACTTACCATTCCACATGCTACACACTAGAAAATATTATGATTATCTGGTGATATCAACATAGGAATTCATTAGGATCACGATACTCTAGTTACTTCTCTCATTGACTTCACAAACATACTTCTAGCTTAGGTTTATTTTCTTGCAATTTCAAACCCCTCTCAAGAGATAAGTGGGTTAATTCATTTGACATGGTTGCAGTTACTCTGAGTCTAACCATATTCCCTATGGGATTCGACCCTAGCCTTGGTTAGGCTATATATCTTAACAAATGACCACTTAAACCTTCCAAATGGAGGTGTAGCTTGGGCGACATCAAGATTTTAGCGCCATTGCTAGGGAATATGTCTTTAGATTGGTTTAATTTGGGTAATTTGAGAATTAATCTTTATTTCCATTATTTTACGCTTTTTGTTGTGTTTGTTTTGTTTTGGTGTGTAGGTGTAGTATAGGCATAACACTTGTAATGGAGGTGGACGTTTGACTCTGTTTGACCCTTAGATCTAGACGACACTGAGAAGAATAGCCTAGAACGATTGCGAACAACATTGCAAATGAGGGAGTGAATGCAACACTAAACTAGAACAACAATAATAATAAGTCACCACCACTTGAGGATGCTAATCAACCACCACGGGATTTTCAAGCCGCGGCTAACACATGGAATCAATACCAACTTGATCCTATGGTGATGCATATAACTAGAGCTATTATGTTACCTCCATTACCAGATGACATAAAGTTCCTCATCTCGAATGGTTTTCTTTAAATGCTGCAAAATCAAGGATTGTTCACAGGCTTACCATCTGAGGATTCGTATAACCATCTGCACAACATTGTCTTCGTTTGCAAGAGCATGATGGGAAGCCAAAATCTATCCAAGGATACCATTGGGCTCTGTGTCTTCCCATTGTCTCTAACAGCCGAAGCAACGCTATGGTTATCTGAGCTCCCACAGAGTTCAATCACCAGCTGGGAAGAAATGTAGAAGGCCTTTTTGGATAGGTTCTTTCCAAGGTCAAATAACATGAAGTTGAAAGACTAGATCAATAACTTCGAGTAATTACCTAGTGATTCAATCAACACTACATAAGAGAGGTTCATAAAGTGCCTGAGGAATGTCCATCACCAGAAGAACATGGATAATACCTTTGTGGAAATCTTTGATTAAGACCTGGATGAAAATAATCAAGTTGTTGCTGACACTATCATGGGATGCTCATTTTTAGATCGTCTATTTCCGGAGATAACTAAAAGGTTAGAGAAAGTGGTCAAGACAAATTATGCATAGGGATAAGAGACAAGTCAACAACTAAAAGCTCATTCTTAGTCAGTACTAATTTGGTGCAGGAAAAGAAAAATGAGGAGATGACGCAAAAGCTTGATCGGATTAGTACTAATATGGAGTTGTTAATGAAGCAGAGCCAAGAATGTGTAAATATAGCAGCTCATCAACCATTATGAGTACCCATGTACAAGGAGCCTTCATATGAGGAGGACACTTGCTTCTCACTGATTATATGGAGGGCTTTCAGACCAATGTCCAAGATTCCACTTAGAACTATTGGCGCCAAGATCAAGGAAACCAAGGTAAGAACTTTAACAGGGATGGCACTTTCAGAGACAACAATCGAGGAGAGTACTATGATAGGAATAGGAGCCACGATAGAGATGTTGATTGGGGATGGAGAGATGGTTACAGAAATGGTCTATATATATACTACAACTCAATCGAGACTTTGTTGCTAATAACTCTCGAATTGATGAGATGTTCGACCGACTGTTGAAGAAGGTTGACACTCAAGATTATACCTTGAAGGGGATGAAAGCTAACATCTCCAACATTAATCAGCAAATCAAGTCTTATTCTATTGCTATTAAGCAACTGGAGTAATAGTTTGGTCAGATGTCGAATCAATTAAATCGGAGTTCTAAATGTCATTTCCAAGAAATACAGTTGAGAATCCCAAGAATGAGGGACAGTATATAGCAGTGAAGACACCTAGTGGCAAGCAGACCAGTGACCCTTCGATGCCAGTTGATGAAGATGATATTCGTGAGGAGATGGTCGAGAGTAAGGATGCAGAGTCTGGAGATGCTCATGCCAAGGATGGGGAGAGTGATGATGCAGTGACACCACTGAAGTTGAAACCTATTCCTTGACCTCCCCCTCCTTTCCCTCAGACTCAAAAAGAGGGAGGAGGAAGGTGAATTCCAGCACTTCATCTCCATGTTGAAGCAGCTCTCCATCAACATCCCTCTCATTGAGGCATTGGAGAACATGCCTAGGTATCCAAAATTCATGAAGGACTTGGTCACAAAAAAGTGGACTGTGATTTAAGAGCTCTGTCAAGAGCTTCAATATTGCAGTACGAAAGCAACCAGGTCCTTAGTGCAGAAGCAAGAAGATCTCTGAGCATTCAGGATACCCTACACCACTTGGGATGTTGAATTTGCAAAGGCATTATCTGACCTAGTGGCCAACATAAATCTAATGCCTATTATAGTGTTCAAGAAGTTAGCTTTAGAACCCTTACTCCAACAAACATGCAGTTGTTGATGGCTGATAGAATGGTGAAGAAGCCCATGTGAATATTGTATGATGTCATTATCAAAGTGGAAAAAATCATATTTCGCTCAGACTTTGTGATCCTTAATTATGAGGCCGACTTTAATGTCCTAATCATCTTGGGGAGGCTATTCCTAGCCACTAGGTGAGCACTGGTGGATATGAAATTAGGAAACTCTATTTTTGATTGAATGATGGAGAAGTCATCTTCAACATCTGCCAGTTTGTAAAGAGCCCTGATGATTTGAAGATGGAATTTTTGGCACTTGATAAAGTTTGAGTAACCAAGTTGTCCAAGTTGTGTCACGACAATAAATCAGGCGCTTCTTAGGAGGCAACCCAAGATATTTGATGTAACAGTAGTATTTTTGTTTTATTTTTAGCTTTTTGGACTTATAGCTAGTTTAGTTTTAGTATTTTGGTTTTCATTTTTGGATTGAGGACTGGTGGGATATAGGGTAATATTTTGTTTTATGAAGGATATGCAAGCACAAGTAGAAATCAACAAACCAGAGCTGAAAGGAAATAAAAACTGGTTCTGCGACCAGTCCTACGAGCCATGGTTCACACCGAAGGCTCATACACTGATTCATAGAACTCTTCCAGTAAGCAAATTGTTGTGCACTCCAGTCCATGAGCTAACTTTACAGCCCATAATTCCTAAAATTTTCTTGATGTTGTGGGCTTCTACGACCTAATCTACAAGTCATATTCCCATATACAACTCGTAGACATGTCTGTGAAGCCAATCTCCCGAACTGGGGTTTAGGCACACTACGAAATAATGTTCTAAGGACCATAGGATCTTTTATGACCCGTTATTGGGGTTTCGTAAGGCCTGAGCGCAATTATTACCCGACCCGATCAACAATATAAAAGAGGGGTAAATTAATTTACCCTTCATTCTTACCTGAATTCCCAAAAATACCCTAAGCTCTTCTTCTCCCCTGCATCTCCAACCACTGCCCGTCCAACCCCCAAATTTTTTTGGTGACTTTTCGGCGAACTAACTTTGGCCACCTAGTGTTACGTGAGTCTCAGTCTCCTTTTTCAATTTCTCAACTCTATGATCCAAATTTGGTATGTTCTTGACTATAATATTCATATATCACCGAAATTTGTACAATTAGGTCAGAGTATTGATGGGAATGGCATTTCAAGGTGTTAATCCTAGTAGTTTGTATGGCCCATTAATGAGAAAAAAAATATGGTTGAAGCTAATTGAATGGTCGCCTTTGAACTGAACCACGTATATCCCGAAAATTGGGTTTACCGTGTTTAAATGAAATTGGTCATGATGCGCCTGTATGTCTTGCTTAAAATCACATAGTCACCTGTCATCGGAATTGAATTGATTTATTTTTTGAAATGTGGCATGTGATTATGTGTGTGTGAATAATAGCATGAATTTAAATTGTCCTATGGTGGTCGGAATATGTTGTTAATGCATAAATTGATGTCTGATGGGGTAATTCATAATTAACACATGTGTGGTATTTAGTAACTTTGGGAAATTATTTGAGTGCATAACGTTGTTGCTTCAATGATGTATATGAGTGTGTGGTATCGTTGAATTAATTTTAGGACCCATTTGATGGACTTAGAAAACCCAAGATGCTATATTTTTTACAGCACGAGGATCTTCTACAACCCGTGGATTAATTCACAGGCCATAGTTGCCCCTCATGAGTAAAACCAGTATCTTTGGAATTTCTGAGATTTCATCAAACAAAACCTTTATGGGCCATAGCTTAGACTATGGCTCATTGACAGGTTTCATAGGTTTTATGCCTGTAATTGAAGATTTTTAAAGTACATCTACGACTCATTCTATGGCCCATAGTTTGTTTTACGAGCCATACTTGGTCTCATAGGTGCAATTCCAGTAACTGATTTTACTGTACCCTGCCTTCTACAAAGGCCTTTTATGCCCCGTAGTTTTCCTACGACTCATGCACATTCCTTCGTAGGTTCTTCTGTCACCCTTTTTGGCATCTTCTTACTTTTCTTTCTTATACCTATGGGGCTAATTAGTGTGTTAACTGTGTGAATTTCAGGTACCGTTGCCCCAAAACCTATGAAGAATAAGATCCGTGCCTTGTAATAGAGACTGAGAGAGGAGTCCTAAGATGCGTCGATTTCTCCAAAGGTCAGTGGATCCCTCGAGGACCTTAGTGTCCCGTCACATATGGACATCGAGCGACCCCTGATACGGGTAGCTACTAGATAGATAGGGCAACCTCAAACTTAAACCATAGTGGTCCGCCCTCTCCAGTCTGCTAGGGGAGGTGGCAGGGACAATAGCTCCATATAGATGACTTCCTCCGGAGAGGGATCCGAGACCAGGATCTATACAGAAATCTGAGTCTGGGTCTTCTTTAGAACCTCGAGCACCATGCTCACCTCCATAGTCCTACCAAATTTATGGTGCGTGTGGGGCATGCAGTAGATAAACAGGTTGACCTCCAACATTATGAGCGAGCTTGACAAGCCCATACTATATTTGAGGAGCCTTAGATTATCACTTCTAGGATGGATAGTATCCCCAAACTCCAAAACACCATACCATGATATAGTTTATAGTAGTTGGTAGCGTTGTTAGGGAAGTACTCCACGCCGATGATCAAAGAGTTTTATACATTATACACCACTATCATCTTGGAGTCGACCCCTAAGGGGAAGAGACACTTTGCTCATCCATAGTTGAAACACATGAGTGTGAGGGGAGTTCAAGTTGATATATTAGAAGCCTTGATCTGTCGTGTACTTTTTGGCCCAAATTTGAGTCCCTTAGGACCACAAGTGATATGACCATAGATTGAGGCAGACTCGGGATAAAGTATTGATGAGAGATCTAGCCCACAAGGCTGCGTTGAGAAGATCAGTTATTTTCCACATTGCTGAGCAGGGCCAGGACCCTAAGTGGGTTTCTACATCGTCAGCGTCTATAGTGAAGGCGTCCCTCAGCTTCATCGGCAAATTTTGGTGAGTTGTTATTAGATCGTAGATCTGGCCGAAGCATGCTGATAATACTCAGAAATTGGATTGCACATTTTTTGTTGTCAGCATCCTAGCTAGCTATGACATATAATGAGTCTACCTAATAGTAAAGCAGATTCATGAGGCAACCTTGCTGAGTCCACCTCCATCCTTCCCGTGCCTGATATATGATCTATATATAGTGAGGGGGATAGAGATTCTTTACCATGTGCATACATTTATCGAGGTTTAGAGGACACTGGATGCCAGCCTAATAAAGGCTTATGAGAATCAGTTGGCCCTTGGGCAAGCACCACAGTCTCTAGTCCATATGCCAGAGATGGTCGTCGCAGCATCACCATTTACGGCTCCATATTTTTCCACCACTGCTGCTCCCAGTACTAAGGGGTCCCCACAGATATAAGATGATAGAGAGTGGGTTCCCACTATACTTCAACTACACCACAGGTCATGGCTGCTAAGTCCTCACCTATTAGCATGGTATACGTGTCAGCGGTATCCATTCAGGCCCTGGCATAGAGACAGGCATGCACTGAGTCCCAGTTGATTTAGTTACTACAGTAGATTCAGCCTTGGGTTCAACAAGGCATTTTAGAGACTGAGGCTCAAGTAGAGTCATTCTTGCTTTGATCAGTACAAAGCCGCATTGACATAGTTGATAGGCAAGTAGAGCAGAGCCTCAGTTCACCCCAACCTATTGACTTAATATCCATTCGGGTGAAGATCTAGCAGCTCTGATATGTGATGAGAGAAGCAGTATCAGCACTTCTTGTGCTTCCTCTTGTTGATCCCAGTGAGGTGATGGTTGATCTATTTGGCCCCGATGAGACACCACTCCCAATTGTCGGGAAGAGGCCTTGCTTAGAGATTGATGATCCAGATGTTGCAAAGTGAGAAGCAGAGATGACATAGGAGGATTAGCTCAAGGTTACGAGACTTCTCTCCATACAAGATGAGAAGGTATGGCAAATAGGTGAGTTAGATAGGATGAGGGGTGTTGGGCCTTTCGGACATGTTGTTGTTACTGAGGAGACCACCAGACAGGTTGAGGGTGGTTAGTCACAGGTAGAGACCAGTGTTTACGCCCGGTATGCTTCTTCTTGACCCCTATGCTTTGATATTGTTATATTATGTGCATTGAGGACAATGCAAATTATTTTTGATGGGGTGTAAGTAGTTATAGGCCTCAATGAAGTCTGAGTAACTATGACCTATAACTATCCCAAATTTTGAGTCCAAGGCGTTTTCTTGTGTGAGTTCTTTCCCTAAGGATATTTATTTTCTATTACACTAGCTCGTTTAGGATGTGGAAGTAGTATCAGTAGCATGTAGTACTAAAGTCTATGGCATATGTTAGTTTTTATGAAAAAATGATACCCATCAAATTTTGTGTTAGGTAGTCTTGATAACAACCATGTTATTGATGACTGATTGTGCTTATTCTAATAAATGAGGTTTAATTTGGATGAAAAACATGATCTGAGAGTTCGTGTTGATGGTGTAATTAGCATCATGTGTGTGTGAGCTTCTTTTCTTTATTCTTATACTGTGTTTCAATTTAGAACTTGCCCTATTACTTTGACTTAGACTGTAGGTTAGTTGGTTAGGAAAGGAACTTAGGTTGTTGTTCATACTAGTCCACTTAACTTAGATGTCAAACCAAATGCTTGATATATCCCTTCATCCCAATGTTTGAGCTTTGCATGAACCCTTTTCTTTGTAAACACCTAAGCAATCTAGCCTTGTTGAATGTGAAATCCTTAATTTGGCCCTAGTCCTTCCTTGAATATTGTGCACCTTGACTGACGCAAAAAGCTTAAGTTTAGGGTGGCTACCAAAAGTGGCCTGGTTCATAGGTTGGATATTGTGCATCTCAACTAAGGCCAAAATCATAAGTTGAGGGTGGCTGATGCAAAGAAAAGCACACTAAATGGGGTAGAAGCTAGTGATACATGAAAAGGGGAGAGAAGTGTGATATGGGTTCAGGAAAAATGAATAGATGCCTAAACAAGAAGCCAAAAAGAAGAAGAATATGAAAATAAAAGGCAATGAGCTAAAAATGAGAGTAAGGCACCAAAAGTTTGAAAGAGGAGAAGGAGAGAATGAGTCGAAAATAACAGTTTTGGTAGGGAAAAAGTGTAGAATAACGCAGTTTCAAGGAGGGCTACTAGTCACTATGTTCCCAAAACATCATACCAAAACCCCTTAAGCCTACGTTACAAGTGAAGTAAGCCCTATAGTGATCCTAGTCCAAGTAATCAAAGTCATAGTTGTGAGTATAGGGGAAAACATATGATATTGAGCATAATGTTTGAATATCTATTGTGAGGGTAAGTGATTTTTTTTAGTCCGAAGCATTAAATATGAAAATACTGTCACAAATGGTATATGGGACTTCTTTTTGTGAAGGGTACTTGCATTACACTATTGATTCTAGGCTATTTCAGTGATTGTTTCTTATCGTTATCTTGGTTTTCATAGTTGCATTGTCATATCTATTGATCTGCATTGGTTTGTTTGATGGTTATCTGATATGCATTGATGAATAGTTTGGGTACATATGCTTGATTTGCAGATAATGTATTACATTAGTTTGAAGTCTTTGTGTTACTAAATTGCTTATGTAGATTGAGTCTGTCATTTGAGGACAAGCAATAATTTTAAGTTGAGGATGTTGATGTGTTGTCAAATTACAACACTTTTGATTCTTAAAACTTGGAATTTTGCGTGTTCTCAAAGTGATGTTTGTGGATTTGATATGTTTTTTGATTTGTTTTTTCAGGATTATAGGATTTGGCATGATTTTGGGCAAAGTGTTGTAGATGCAAGGTTTTTGAGGAACTTTGAGGCACTCTACGGGCCATGGATACTTCCACGAGCTTTAGAGGGGTTTTGTGGTTCACACCCGGTGAAATCCCTATTTTCTGAAGTAGCATCCGCGAACTGTTAGATGAGCCATAGAAGATTGTCTGAGCTGTGGATTGGTTTCGTGCCTTGAGGATCAAAATTTAAGGAGTTTTTGGAAAACTACCAGATGAAACCCTATATGTGTCATACGTCTGAATACAACCTATAGAAAGGTTGCGTAGAAGTAAAGCTAGATTTTGATGATAGCAGAGTATGAAGCCCAGGTACGGGTGATCTTAGGCGTATTTATATGCCGAACTAGCTAAAAATGCCCATAAATAGAGCCTAGCTAGAGCGTAAATCCATAGAGTCTAGGTGTTTTTGTATGATTCTATTTATTTTGCTAATCTGGGGCCAAGTGTGTTGTTTTTTTGTAGGATTTGATCAGCTTATGCTAGTACGGAGTCAGATCTGGATCAGGAGGAAGAACACAGCTGTAGAATTGAAAAATAAAAATCAATTAACTCAGTAAAAATACTTAAGTGTGCGTCGTAGACTTGGGGAAAAGCTGTGCTACCTGAAAAGGAGGAGAAAAAGGCGCAAAGCAGGAAGAAATGCACAGTCCATATCACGGACTTGTGTAAAAGTTGTGTGCAAAATGGTCCAGTCAGAAAATAAAAAAAAATCTGCTCAAGATATGCTTGTTATCGCGGTCTTTGAGGATGCGCATGAACAAAATCAAATTATGGGATTTCTAATTTATATTTTGTTTTAATCTTTAGGTTTCATAAATGATTTTGGATGGAAGTTAGAGGAGATGACTGAAAACTCATTTCTAGGGCTATTTTATTTAGCTTTAATTTTTGTTTCTTGGTTGTTAATGATTTGTAGCCTATTCTTGATGTACGAACCTATGATAAGTGGCTAATTCTCCCATATTCTAGGGTTGTAGCCATAGACAATGTTTTATTTCTTCATTTTTGACATATATGAATGAGTTTCTTTAGACCACTCTTATACTACTTATATCTATATTTCAAAGCCTGATCAACTTGGGAGTAAACTTGTTATTCATTATGGATTCAAGAGATATTGGAATAGATAGGAAACAGTAGTATAGGGAGCTTGTTCAACAAGGAAACTAGATTGATTCGTGTAAGGGAGACCTGTGACAACTACCTTTACACCTTGTTTGGTTCATAATAAAGAAGATAACGTTAATGCACTTCTATCGATCTATCTATACCCGCTCAATGATGTAGTTAGGCAATTAGTAATGGTGTGCCGGCAGATTCGTGCAATCCTGTTTAGGTAATTTTAACCCTGTGAATCAATAGTTAGGAACCCAGACACATATGCAAACTTTGAGAATAGAATGACGTCAATAAGACTACAATCCCGAAATCGTTCTTAATTTGATAAGTTAACATCAAACCAGTCTAGTTTAGTATTTTAATTAGTTATTTAATTTTTTCACAAATCTCTTCACTAATTTGACTTAAACACTTTAAATGTAATAGCTTGGATTGTTTACTAATTTTGTTTAATCCTTTGGTTTCTATATAACAACCCCTTAATTAGGCCCACTATGTTACTTGTTTAGACCACGTACACTTGTGTGCGCTAGGGAGCAATATGTTTTTGGCTCTGTTGCTAGGGATTTAACCTATAAGTTAGTTAATTTTCTAAGTTGTGTTGTTTTGTGGTGTTCACTATATTTGATCATAGTCGTGCTGTTTTTGCATATAGTCATTTGCTAAACTGGAGTAGCAGGATTCTTGCTTTCGCCAATCTAAGAGGAAAGCAGGTTTCTTGATCCAAACTCCGCCAATAGAATACATTGAACAGGAAGATCTAGAGGATAACAAAGAATAAATTGAGCCTGTTGGAGAGGAAATGGCAGAACTAAATCCTCCTGCAGCACCAACACGTAGGCCAGTTCGAGATGTGGCAATCCCGTGAACCACCAATGTCACAAGTTGCTTTCTAAAACCAAAGCTCAGTGGTCATTAGGAACTTAAACAAAATATGGTCTAGTTATTACACTCTATTGGGCAGTTCACCGGGTTTCCACATGAAGACCCATATGTCTATCTTCAGAACTTCTTGGGGAGTGCTGATACTTTCATCCCCACAGGGTTGAATAGAGATTATGTGAGGATGACCTTATTTCCCTTTTGACTGTTGGGGGAAGCATGAAGGTGGCTACAGATTGAGCCACCAAATTCCATCACTTCCTAGTATGATATTCCTCGAAAGTTCCTCACACGATTCTTCTTATCTGGCAAGACAGCTAAACTCAGGAGTGAGATTCTGAGCTTCAAGCAAAGTCTTGGAGAAATTAGATATCAAGCGTGGGATAGTTTTATAACTCTTCTTATTAATTGTCCCCATCATTATCAGGATAACGAGGTATTGATCCATACCTTTATTGAAGGTTCGGAACCCACCAGAAAGATTCTTCTTGATTCTGCTACAGGTGGACAGGCATTAGAGAAGGCATATGATGAATTATATGTGCTTCTCAATCGGATCGCACAAGGAAATCCTGAGTAGAATGGAAGATCAAGCTGACCAGTAGTTCAAAGCAGGTTGGTTTGTTGGAGAGAGATGCTATAACTGCCCTATAGGCTCAGATGTCGGCCATGCAGAACATGATGACCACTCACTTCAACAACTTGGCGTTGGGACAACAACAGCAAGTGCTGGTGGCTATAGGTCAACAACCAGCACTAGTAAATATGGTACAATAGCAGCAAAATGGCTGGTGTGATATTTGTGGAGGAGGAGACCACACTGTTGAGTTATGTGGAGCTAATCCTGAAGCAGTAAACTTTGTGGGCAATGCCAAAAGAGGTGAATACCAAGGTTTTGGGAACTCATACAACCCAAAATGGAGGAACCACCCTAACTTCTCTCAGGGTGGAAATAAGGCCACCTTAACAGAGACCACAAGGTGACAATGCTTACTACAATCAGCAGATACAACAGCCTGCAAAGCAGACCAACCCAAACAATATGGCTGCCAGTGAGGTGTTGAGGCAAATTCTGGGGAACTAGAATAGACAAGAGGAAGAAATTCAATGAAACAAGTAGGGTCTCTAGAACTTCGAGAAACAGTTGGGGTAATTGGCAAGGACTATGAACTTTAGGCCTTAAGGAGGCTTTCTAAGTAACATTGACCCCAACCCAACGCAAGTGAATGCAGTCAACACTAGGAGTGGAAGGCCATTGACTGAGTTGGTCCAAAAGAAGAAAGATAGGGTTAAACCAAGCACTGCACACAATGATGAGGCTGACAATCCCAGCCAAACTACTGATGAGGCAACTCCAATGCCTAAACATCCTCTTCTATTCCCCCAAAAGCTAAAAAATAAGAAGGAGAATGAGTGTTTTCAAAAGTTCATTGTGTTGCTGAAACAGGTATAGATTAACGTACCTCTTATTCATGTTTTGCAGGGGATCCTAAAGTACACCAAATATGTGAAGGACATTATGGCCAAAAAGCACAAGCTGGCTGAATACGAAATCATCACGCTCATAGAGGCATGTAGCTCCAGGATCCCTAATAGATCCCAACTTCCAACCAAGTTGAAAGATCCTGGGAGCTTCAATGTGCAAGTAACTGTTGGGAGTTTTCTGAATGCAAGATGTTTATGTGATCTGGGTGCAAGTGTCAATCTCATGCCCAATTCCATGTTCTTGAAGTTGGGGATTGGAAACTCGACGCCAACCACCATCATATTACAATTGGCTAATCATTCTGTGTAAAGGCTAGATGGTGTGATTGAGGATGTCTTAGTCCAAGTGGGATATCTCATCTTCCCCATGGAATTTGTCATCTTAGATTTTGAACTTGACCGGGAGGTCCCATTTATTCTTGGACGCCCATTCCTAGCAACAAGAGGGGCATTGATTGATGTGGTAGCAGGAAGGCTCATCATGAGAGCCCATGATAAGGTAGAGGTGTTGATGTCTACGAAGCTATAAAGCTGCCTACTACATATGAGGGACTTGACAGCCATCACAGTGCTAGATACAGTGATTGCAGTGAGCTAGGTGGAGATCACAGACCCACTAGCTGGAGTGTTACTGAATCAAGGGCTAGTGGATGATGTAAATACAAGAGAGATAGGAGTATTGAACAACGACAATGCCAGCATGCTAAAGAAAACAATTGAGCCATTAAACAGGGTTTTGGGGTCTCCACCCAAACCCTCAAATTAAGAACCTCCTTAGCTTGAGTTGAAGTCATTGCCATCACATCTCAGGTATGTTTTTCTTAGTGACAATAATACTTTACCTATAATGTTTTTGCTATATTGATTGTAGCCAAGGTAGAAGTTGTTGTAGTTGTGCTAAAGAGGAGGAAGAGAGCAATGGTTTGGCAAATGTCACACATCCATAGAATTAGCCCAGCCTTTTATGTGCACAAGATCTTTATGGAGGTGGGTCACAAGCCAGTGGCTCAACCACAAAGAAGATTGAATCCGATCATGAAGGAGGTGGTAAAGAAAGAAGTGATCAAGTCGTTGGATGCGGGGATCATCTTCCCCATCTCAGATAATAAGTGGGTGAGTCTGGTGCAGTCTATCCCTAAGAAAAGGGGGATGAAAGTCATCACCAATGATGAAAATGGGCTTATCCCAACCAGAACGGTGAAAGGGTGGTGCATCTGCATAGACTACAGAAAGTTGAATAATGCCACCCGGAAAGACCACTACTCGATGCCCTTCATTGATCAGATGTTGGACAGGCTTGCTAAACAAGAGTACTACTGCTTCCTGGATGGATACTCGGGGTATAATCAAATAACAATTGCACTCATGGACCAAGAGAAAACCATCTTCACATGTTCGTACGTAACATATGCTTTCAAACCCATGCCCTATGGACTGTGCAATGCACCAACCACTTTCCAAAGGTGCATGATAGCTATATTCCATGACATGGTGAAGGACTTTGTAGAGGTGTTCCTGGATTTCTCAGTCTTTAGAGAGTCATTCAAGATATGTCTGCACAATCTAGATAGGGGGTTAGCAAGATGTGAGGAAACTAACCTTTCCCTTAACTAGGAAAAATGTCATTTTTTCATTAAGGAGGGGACCATCTTGGGGAACAAGGTGTCCAAACATGTCTGGGAGGTGGACAGAGCAAAGATTGATGTGATAGAGAAGTTTCCTCCACCGGTGTCGGTCTACGGAGTCCGTAGTTTTCTTGGAAACGTGGGGTAATTTTCTTGGAAACGCGGGGTTTTACCACAGATTCATCAAGGACTTCTCAAAGATTCCATAGTTGTTCTGTGCCCTGCTAGATAAATAGGTACCCTTTAGCATTGATACTTCTTACTTGCAGGCTTTTGAGATGTTGAAGAAAAAGCTGGTCGAGGCACCCATACTGATAGCACCTAATTGAGAGCACCTATTAGAGGTCATGTGAGATGTGAGTGACATGGTTATGGGTGTAGTATTGGGGCAGCAAGAGAAAAACTTTTCTATTCCATCTACTATGCCTGTAAGACTCTAGATACAACTCAAAGCAACTATACAGTGACTAAGAAAGAGATGTTGACATTAGTCTATGCATTTGACAAGAAGGATGTGAAGCCTCGACTAATCAGATGGATCCTTTTGCTCCAAGAGTTTGACACCGAGATTAAGGATTGCAAAGGGTGTGAGAACCAGGTTGTAGATCACTTGTCCTGCCTGGAGAATGATGCTCACATTGGTGAGCATATACAGATTAAGGAAAAATTCCCAAATGAGCAGCTGCTGGCACTAGAAGTAGATGAGTTACCATGGTACGCCGATATTGTAAACTACTTTGTGAGTGGAATGTTTCCCCCGGATGCTAACTATCAGTAAAGAAAGTGGCTGGCTCATGATGCCAAGGATTACATCTGGGATGAGCCATATTTCTTCAAGCAAGGGGATGATCAAATGGTCGGAAGATGTGTTCCTGAGGCTGATATGCAAAAACTCTTATAGAGGTGTCATGCTTCTCCTTATAGGGGCCATCGTGGAGGTGAGTAGATAGCTCACAAGGTGCTACAATCAGGTTTCTTCTGGCTCACTCTCTTTAAAGATGCTATACACTTTATGAGGGCTTGTGATACATGCTAGAAGACTAGCACCATCTCCAACAGGAATGAGATGCCTTTGAATAACATCTTGGAGGTAGAGATATTTGATGTATGGGGGATGCACTTCATGGGTCCATTCCCACCCTCTTTTGGAAATTACTATATTGTGGTTGTAGTTGATTAGGTCTCGAAATAGGTAGAAGTGGTAGCTCTACCCACCAATGACTCTAAGGTAGTGAGCAAGTTCTTGAAGAAGAAGACCTTCACAAGACTTGCGACTCTGAGAGCCATCATTAGTGATGAGGCTGCACATTTTATTAATCGAATGCTGAAGAATCTACTGGAAAAATATGGAGTACGACCCAAGGTGGCTACAACATATCACCCACAGATGAGCAGTCAGGTAGAGGTGTCCAATAGAGAGGTGATACAGATCCTGCAGAAGACCATCAATGCCATGAGGAATGATTCATCTATTAAGCTTGATGAGGCCTTGTGGGCATACAAAATGGCACACAATACACTTATTGCCATATCTTCATACCAGTTGATCTATGGGAAGGCATGTCATGTCCCTGTGGAGTTTGAGCACCAAGCGTATTAGGCCATTAAAAGGCTCTATCTCAATTTAGAGCTCGCTGGGAGAACGAGATTAGAACAGTTGGAGAAGTTGGATGAATATCGGCTCCAAGCATATGAGAATATTATATAAGGAGAAGACTAAGAAATGGCTTGACCAGCACATTATCAAGCGCAATTTTAAGTTGGGACAATAGGTACTTCTTTTTAACTCTCATTTGAAATTGTTTCCAGGAAAGTTGAGGTCAAAGTGGAGCGGACCGTATGTTGTGGTATCTGGGATTCCATACGGAGCAGTTGAGCTTAAAGATGAGGCCACGAACCAAACATTTTTGGTGAACAGTCAGCATGTCAAACACTATTATGGTGAGACACGAGCAAGGATGAAGAAGCCATGGACTTGGCCAATGATGAATGATGAGTTGCTGAGTCATGTCGCGATGATAAATCAGGCGTTGCATGGGAGGCAACCCGTGGCAAGGTAAAGGTAGTTGTTTTATTTTTGATTTATTTTTATTTTCAAAAAAATTATATAAAATATAAAAAAATTGCACCAAGTGCATGTCCACGACGGTGGCGCGTCGTGGACACTGTGCACTTTGGTGAGAGAATTTTTCATCCTCGATTTTCCATGATCTGCTAGGTATCTTTTGTATTTTTCGGCCAGGTTAACTTGTTTCACTATTTTGTAGCATATTCAGGTGTTCAGAGATGTTTTGGGGTCCGAAGCTCAAAAAGAATATTTTCGAGCCCTAAAATAGTGGTTCTCCTTGCCAAGCATGCGACGTGCCTGTGTCGTGGACCAACCTCCAATTTTGGCATCCAGGTTGTCAAAAATGATAAAAAAAAAAGTGTGGGTGCCCGACCATGGCACATCGCTCCTCAGGCGTGGACACATGCCATGTCTGCTGGGTCCACACGCAACCTAACCTATTATTTAAATCCCTCCCCACATTTTTTCTCCATTCCTTCACCCATAATCCAACCCAAACCCCCTCTTTTTCAATTTTTTCTTTAGTATTTTTCTCCCAACACTCAAATTTCAAACTAATCCACGACGCACCCCTAGTTTCTTTAAGAATTTCATCATCCACTCTTGCATTCTTCAAGTCAAGTAAGTGTTCTTTACTAATTTTTCTTTGTTAGAGTTTGAATCTTTTTGTGCTTCTCGGAGGTGAAATCAAGTGAGTTAACTTATTCTTGTTGATTATTGTTAGTTCTTTGTTGTTGGGTGTTGAGATTTTTGACGTAATTTATTGATTAGAAGAACTTTTGTGCATGATATTGTTGGGTGCAAACCCTAGGCCAAAAATTTGGGGGAATTTGGGTAAAATTGGGGATTTTGTATTCTTATGCTTAAATTGTTAATAATGTGAAGAATTGTTTTTGGGTTTTGCAAAATTACAAAGTGTGAGGTTGTTTATTGAAGCATGATGCATTGTTTTGTGCCGCTATGGGTTGAATTATGCTAGAATGTACTTGTTGGATTGAATGCATGAAATAATTGTCTTAAACAAGGTTGTGGATGTATGGGTGATATAAGTATTGAAATTGAAGCGTGGAAGTTTTATTGTTGAAATAATGTGTGGGGTTATGCTATCGGATTTTCGGTTAGTAGCCCATATTGAGTTAGGAAGTCTGAGTACCTTCTCACCTCATGGCTTGAATCAAGTGCGAGGTCGGGTATACTTGGAGTAGTCTAGAAGGGGCCATGTCTTGTGAACATGTGTTGATGATGTTTCTTTATTTTTGCAAGCTCATATGGATTCTCGTGCACGCAGAACAAGACAAGATAGTGAGGCAGGTGCCTTGAGTAGTAGGAGAAGGGCGAGGGACATCCTTGAGGTGCCCCAAGCCCCAGAGCATAGGGGCCAACACTGCGATGGGCTCAAAGCTATGGATAAAGATGGGCAAAGTTGGTATCAGGCGCATAATGAAACCAAATACTTCTCAGGACGTAGCCATTGATGCTGACTCTCTAGCATGGGATAACCCACAAGTATACCAGCGCTGCATGAAGTACCACTTGACCTTTTTATTTGAGATGTTGTTGCACTGTAACCTTAGTATTTTAAGGGAATTCTATGCCAACATGAAGAAAGATCTACAATCTCAAGTGGTTACAGCCTAGGGGTGGAAATGAACATCACTCGGGTGGCAATTAATGGGGTTCTTGGCACCATGATGTCCCCTCGGGTCCTTTCACAGAGCTCCAAATTCATCCTCGTTACAGGGCCATCAGTCCTTCCCGTTTTCCCACATTAACAGAGAGGCTCCTGTTTCGGTGAAGATTGTGACACACTTTTTCCTTCTGGGGAAGAACTTCACGGCTCTCACAAGGGATAGAGTGTTCTTGGCTTTTGCACTCATGACCAGGCTTGAACTCAACTTTGGAGTTGTTTTCAACTCATCCATGAGGAAGGCTCGAGTGCGCCACAGGCATAGGTATCCACTTGAAGATCTTATTACTGAGTTGTGTCACCGTGCAGGTGTTCCTACTGAGAATTTTGACTATTGCCCATGCATTGAGGCCCCTCTCTATAATGACATAAACATTAAGGGGTTGGAGGAGTTACCTAGTCTGGTGCTCACTAAAGTAGAGTGGAACCATCGGGATGAGCTGGTTATGGGATACATGTACGAGCTTGAGATACTGTGACACAAGATAGGTGGCACTCATCCGGACAGCTGAAGCTTGATGAGGTAGAGGCCCGCTACCCTCTCAATTCCTATACCAATGCAGAATTGGGCATCGGGCCTCAGTTTGTTGAGCTCATAGAGGATGATTTCCCCATGAACCCTGATAAGGCACGGGACGCTTTAGATGTAGATAAGTATGAGATCAAAGAGGAGGTTCCTATCATTACTGGGGGTGAGTCCATCCTGCCCTGCCCACAGGTATGAGCACCCTTCTCCTATTCCACAGGTTCGTATGGTTAGCACTGAGGGTAGTGCTAAATTGAAGTGTAGAGTGGGATTATTCTACTGATTATGCTCTATTTCATTTAATTCGGCTTTCTACTAAGACTGCTTTACTTTATGTTTCTTATTTTCTATTGGACATCATTTTGATTTTTCATTTGGTCTATAATTTTTTTAAGTATGTCGATGCTTGAATGTTAGTAGTCATGTGAATGTTTAGTCTATGCATTATCTTAGTTATAGTTACTTATGTTCCTTGAGTATTGTGGTTGTGTCGTAGTTGAGTGATGGGGCCCTATGATGTATAGATCACGACTTTTCTAAGGGTATTCATCAATGTAAGTCTCGTTTAGAGTGTCATTAGTTTTATAGAAAAGCATTGTATGTCAATTATGCGAACCAAGATAACTAAATCACTTGAACTCCAAGTAGTTAATGCTTGAATCTAGTACGTCATGAATGTATGTGCTTAATTTTGAATTCATGTGAATGTTGTGATAATGAGTCTACTATTAACCTTATGATGAGAGTGTGTCAGGAGCTAGTGAGCTAATTTGTTAGTCTATGTTGCAGTAGTTGATAGAACTTGCCCAGTATGTGGATTAGACTTGGTAGGAATTGAACTTGGAGGAAAGGATCTAGGTATTTCCTTGGTAGCCTTAGTTATTTTGAATCTTTTTATCCATCTAATATAAGCATCCTTAGTTAGCCCCCTTCAGCTTTAGGCTTTTTCTTTTTTCAGCCACATTTCAAGCCAAACCTGTACTTTTATCTTAAACCGTGTTTGATCCTAATTCCTAAGCGCTTTAGCACGATAAGTCAGAGGAAAGAAAGCTTGAATGGACATCCAAAGGATAAGTAGTAATATAGAGAATCAAAGAAAAAGTAGAAAATTTTAGAGCCTGAAATAGTGTTGGTCCATGACCGGTGTGCGTCATAGACCCATCGCATAGGGCTACTGGATTTGAAAAAAAAAAGAAAAAAAAATTATATGTACACAATAGTTTTTAAAGAGTGTTCTTAGTTTTTATATCTTGTAGACATAATAAAGGGTGTTAAATTAGAGAGGTTTAAAGGTAAAGGAAGAAAAGAAAATTGTAGTGTGAGATATGAGCGCTTGGGAACTAAGCCATGTCAGTTATATCCATAAATGTGCCCCACGAGCCTACATTACAAACAAATAAAGGACCTATGTGATCCTTTGGGTTAGGATCTGACTAGGTTGAATTCATACATTAAGGACAAGCTAGTGGGAATTAGAAGCAACATAAGACATCTTTTAGGAGAGAGAGAGTTGATTGTGTACCCATTCCTGATCTTCTGGCTAGGTTTTAGTGGTGTGGATGGCTAATTCTTTTGGTGAAGGCACATAATCATTTAAGGTTGGCAACTAGATGAGCTGTTAATTGAAATTCTGCATAAGTCCGCATTGATACATAAGTGCTAGATGAAAGGTAATGCTGCTAGGGGTCTTGAGAATTGTTTGCCATGGTTCAACATGCTCGGTCATAGGATGTTCATTGTACACACTTCATAGGGAGCCTCATACATATGTCTTGATTTACCCGAGGACAGACAAAACTCTAAGTGTGCGGTGGTGATCTTAGGCATATTTATATGTCGAAATAGCCAAAAATACCCATAAATAGAGCCTAGTTAGATGGTAAATCCATATAGTCTAGGTGCTTTTAGTATAATTACAATTATTTTGCTAATCTGGAGCCAAGTGCAAAGTTTGGTTGTGTTTTTGCAGGATTATTTGATCAGCTTATGCTAGTCCGGAGTCATACCCAGATCAGGAGGAAGAACACAACTGTAGAATTGAAGGATAAAAATCAGTTAGCTCAGCAAAAATACTCAAGTTTGCATCGTAGACCTGGGGAAAAGTTGTGCTAGCTAGAAAGGAGGAGAAAAAGGCACGAAGCAGGAAGAAATGCATAGTCTGCATCGCGTACTTGTGCAAAAATTGTGCGAAATGGTTCAGTCAGCAAATAAAGCGAAAATCAGCTCATGACATATCTGTCTGCGTCACAAACTTTGAAGACGTACGTGAAAAAATCAAATTACGGGATTTCTAAGTTATATTTTGTTTTAAGCTTTAGATTTCATAACTAGTTTTGGATAGAACTTAGAGGAGACAACTGAACTTCTTTTCTAGGGCTACTTTAGTTAGTTTTTATCTTATTTTCTTGGTTGTTAATGATTTTTAGCCAATTCTTGGTGTACAAACCTATGATGAGTGGCTAATTCTCCCATATTTTGGGGTTGTAGCTATAGACAATCTTTTACTTCTTGATTTTTTACATATATGAATGGGTTTCTTTGGACTACTCTTATACTACTTATATATATATATACTTGAAAGCCCGACCAATTAGAGAGTAAACTTGTTCATTCTGGATCCGAGAGATGTTGGAATGGATAAAATACAGTAGTATAGGGAGTTTGTTCGAATAGGAAACTAGATTGATTCGCGTAAGGGAGACCTGTGACAACTACCCTTCTACCTTGCTTGGTTCATAATACAAGAAGATAACGTTAAAGCACTTTTATTGGTCTGTCTATCCCCACTCAACGATATAGTTAGGTAGTCAATAACGGTAGATCGGCAGAGGCATGCAACCTTGTTTAGGTAATTTTAACCCTGTGAATTAGTAGTCAGAAATCCATACATATATGCAAACATTGAGATTAGAACGACGTCAATAAGGCTACAATCCCGGAATCGTTCTTAATTTGATAAGTTAACAACAAACCAAGCTAGTTTAGTATTTTAATTAGTTATTTAATTTTTCCACAAATCTCTTCACTATTTTGACTAAAACACTCTAAACATAATAGCTTGGACTGTTTACCAATTTTGCTTAAATACTTTGGATTTGATATCCTGGCCCCTTCATCGGGGCCACTATATTACTTGTTTAGACCATATACACTTACGTGCACTGGGGAGCAACAACGGGCTGTGGAACTGTATATAGCCTGTAACCTAATTTGTAAAGTCTGTTGAATCCATATTTCTTATTTCATTTTGGACTTGTATTTTACTTATTATAAATAGGTTTTTTAGGTCTTTTTGACAGAGAGATGCATGAGAGAACTGAGAAGCACCTTTTCGACTTCGTACTTTGTGATTTTGACATAAAAACATTATATTGTGATTTCTACTAAAGAATTTAGGATTTTTTATTCTTAGATTTATCATTGTAAGTGTTAGTTATGTTATTCTATATCATGATTCTTTCATATACAATGATTATGCATAGCTAAATCCACAACCAGGATTGTGGGAACCATGAAGAACTAACAAGGTAAAATCAGATAATCCATAATTCTTGGAAAGTGTGCATACATATATTAATTAATTCTCTTCATTTTGACTACTTTTTAATGGTAGCCAGCGTTAGAACCTGCCTAATTCTTATTGACTTGATCAAGATAGTAATAAATAGGAAAATAGATCTATTAAGAAGATTTGATGTGATCCCTCTCATCTAATCAACCGAATTGGATCAAGGGGAGGTTGTACTAGAACAATAGGTATGGGTTAGTAATGTGACACTGTGGGGATGGTCAAATCACACCGTGAAATTTACCACTTGTCTAGCTTAAAGGGTTTAGTAAACTTAAATTACCGTTCTACATGCTACACACTAGAAAATATTATGATTATTTGGTGATATTGAGTTAGGAATTCATGGGAGACACGATGCCCTAGTTACATCTCTCGTTGGTTTCACAACACATGCTTGTAGCTTAGGTTTATTTTCTTGCAATTACAATCCTCCCCCTTGGGAGATAAGTAGGTTAATTCCTTCGACTTGCCTGCAATTAGTCCAATTCTAACCATATTCCCTATGGGATTCGACCCTAGCATTGGTTAGGTTATATATCTTGACAACGATAGCTTAAACCTTCAAAAAAGAGGTGTAGCTTGGGCAACATCATGACCTATCTTTCTTTCTCAAGAATAACACTTGAGCACCCCATAGTGATATACTTAACCTATTAAAGCCTTTCACCAATTTGTCCTTTAACAAATCCTTGAACTCCTTTAATTCAGTCGGCGCCATACGATAAAGAGGAACGGAAATAGGCTGAGTATCCAGAAGGATGTCCACGCCAAAGTCCACTTCTCTTTAGGGAGAAATCTAGGCAAATATTCAGGAAAAACATCCAAAAACACATTAACCACTAGAACCAACTCAAGAGTAGGTGACTCGGACTCTACATCTCTAACCCTCACAATATGATAGATGCATCCTTTAGAAATTATTTTTTGGGCTTTGAGATAGGAAATAAATTGGCCTTTAAAAGTAGAATCACTACCCTTCCAGTCAAGAATAGGTTCATTCAGAAACTGAAACCTAACCTTGAGGGTCCTACAGTCAATGGAGGCATAAGAAGCATGCAACCAATCCATCTCGAGAATAACATCAAAATCAAAAATCTCAAGTTCCACAAGATCACACGAAAGGAAGTTATGCAAGACAGAGGTAGGACAACCTCGATACATACTTTGGGCAACAACGAACTCACCCATGGGAGTATAGTGTAAGAAAGGCTCCTTTAAGATTTCAAGACTCAAACCAAACTAAACAGTCAAAAGAGGATTCACAAAAGACAAATTTGCACCTGGGTCAAGTAAAGTATAAGCATCAAAATCAAAGACTTTTGACATACCAGTTACAACATCTGAAATCTCCTTTATTTCTTGTCGAGCATGCAAAGCACAGAACCTGCAGTTTCAGGGTGCACCAACTTATGGAGCTCTTTACTGGCCTTGGTACCTAACCTATTTGACCCTGACCCTTCTTGGTAGCTTTAGGGCAGTCATCAATCTTGTGACCCATATCACCACACTCAAAGCAAGCACCTGAACTTCTCAGGCATGCACCTGAGATTTCTTCCACACTTGTCACATTGGGGAAGTAGGAGTCCACCTCCAGCCTGTTCCTTAGAAGAAGGAAATCTACCATGTAAAACCCTTGAATTAGAACTCTAGCCTTGTTGGAAGCGATCATATCCACCACCACTCATAGAGTTGGAGAACCCATCATCATAACGAGCTCTCTTGGAATCATTCACCCTCCTCTCTTCAAGATTCTCCCTCAAATCTATTCAGCATGAGTCATAAGTCTAGAAATGTCCATATCCTAAATAAGCATAGTGGTATGACATTCCTACTACCAAATCAGAGATCCTAGAAATAAAATTGTGCATTCTTGCATGAGGGTCTGTCACTAGCATAGGAGTATACTTGGAGAGTTTGTAAATTTGAGGTTATACTCCCTCATACTCATAACATCCGACTTGAGGTTGATAAATTCTGTCATTTTGGCCTCCCTAAGCTCAAGAGGAAAGAAATGGTTAAAGGTAAATTTAAACTCTTCTTAGCCAACCCTATCATCATCAACCCTCTCCATCAACCATTGGTTGTACCACACTTGAGCCACATCATTTAACTGATAGATAGCTAGTTCAACTTTCACTTCTGAAGTCACACCTATAATAGTCAACACCTCAGAGAGTTCATCAATGAAGTTTTGGGCATCCTCATCAGCTTTTGGCCCATAAAACTCGATAGGATTTATCTGGGTAAAATCTCTTACTATAGCAGTCGAGGTGGAGACATGAGGAGAAGGATTAGCCTACCTAGCCTAGTTGGTCACCACTTGGTCAAGCATGGCAAAGGAAGTCCAGAATGCATCCTGAGTAATCGGCTCTCCTATAGACTGAGGGACTTAGTCCTTATTAATCGGGCCTTGCATTGATAAAGGGGCTCTCCTTGGAGGCATCTTCTGTAAGGCATCAAGGACATCATCCAAATTAGGAAGTCTTAATACATGGTTCAAAGCATGACATAAGACATGAAGAAGTGAGACAATTCCTAAAAAAAATGCCATCATATACTCCCACTCGTAGGTAAGGTAAACTTCACCTTCATGAATAAGACTCTACTCGACGCGGCATGTTGGACTTTGAGGATCATTTATGAACTTAGTGATATGATACCAAGCTTATCATGACTCGTACCTAGGTCCTAGAATTAACAAGGCAAATGGGAACCAGAGAGGACCCAAACAAGCCTCATAGCATCTATATATATCTCATACATTTGGAAGTACATGACTCACGCTATGGGGATGTCATAAGGATAGGAATTTTCATGGATTCACATACTATATAGCACATTAGAACTAAGGGGCGGGTAAGTATGACTCGTGCTATGGGGATAGAAGGGACTTAGGACTTTTCACATTTCCATATCTCATCATGAACATATCATCATGATATCAACAACATGAGATAGACATAATCATAGTCTCAATAGGCAAATAGCATAACACATGAAAAAATTGTATGTAGAGTTTACATGTTGTCCAACAATGCCTTTAGATATTAGAATAGGACAGAGGCCAAGACATGTCCTGGGCTCACCCTCAAAGTAAACACATGAAGCACTATAATATATAATGTAGATATAAGGTGGCTTGTCCTCCAATGATAGGACTCACCATAAGCAACTTTTTTGTTAATCAGGCTAGCCATCAACAGGTGGATGACGATAGTCTCCAGTCCCTACATGGTTAGATCATGTAGACAAAGAGTATGTGTTAGCACGTTTGATGTACTAAGTATGCGGACATGCAATTCATATGAACTCATTAAACCTGCAATCTAAGTTATATGACAAGCGCACATATATAAAAAGAGCTACATAAGAAAGAGTATGATATCAATATTTCATGAAATCTATGATTCATGAATGTCATAATACTTTAACATATGGGGATGGGACCTTAAGCGACATTACAAATCCATGTGAGCTATTACATAAATTGCCCATTTACTAGCCTCCCATTGGATAAGACTAGACTACTTACCAAAGGTAGCCTAAACCATACCTTACGAACTCATCTTTTCAGTGCGATAGCCACCTTCCTTATGAACTCATCTTTTTGGAAGGATTTTCATAACATATCATCCTTAAAAGGGGCATAAACATGAACCTTATGCTGGCACGTAGTTATAGGAATTGAGGATTTACTTAAGGGCCCTTGGGCATTGTCCCCTCTATACAAGCGCAATCGGTGCTAAGCCATCATCCCATAGGAATACATATACATATACATGCTTGAAAATGATACATAAGTCTTTTCAAAACTTCATCATGCATACATAGCTTAAAAGCCAAACATACTTCAAAATCATAAATACTTGGGCTAAAAAGTCAAGCCATACTTCAAATTCATACTTTCAGGCATCGGAATAGCTCATTCATACTTATACATATTGGTGTAAACACCCATAATTGCTCAAAGAACCATATCATAGATATTGTATGATCACCATATCATGTCATGACCATACTCTCCTTGGAATCATATTCATAAACATAATTGAGTCTTAACCTACTTCATAAACTTCATGAAAACTAATGTTCATGCATGCATATATCATAAATGAATGAGAGAATAGTATATGTACCAAGAGTACATGGTTAAATCATCACAATATAATAAATCATAGCAAATCCTTGAAGAAATCATCAATTAAAGCATACTTGAAGTTACCCATGCTTAGATTGAACATTTAAAGGGACATGCATATCCAAACCTTCTTAATATCAATGAAATTCAATATAATAGGGCTTAAATCACATTAAAACATCATCTATATACAGACTATATCTCAATTTAATCAAATCAGTACTAATTTAAGAGACTCATATTCAAAGTAAGCTTAAAATTAATAAATTTAAAGGTATGAAGAGTTTGGGGTCTTCATGGTTGAAAGGGACCATGATTCAATCCCACATACCTTAGATATCTAGCAGAGTTAAGAAGAAATTGATTAGAAGAAGTCCCTCCTTGAATTTCCAAGTTGAATCTTCAATGACACACTTTCAAAGGAGTTCTTATAAGAGAGATTTATAGTGTTCTGAGTATAATGAATGAATTTGAACAAGGATGAAGGATTATAGGTCTTTCCAGGGGTTTACAATAGAATAGAAAGCACAAATGACCCTTAAAAATCACTAAAATTTTGAGAAAGTCATTAATGAAACAAACACTAAAAAGTGCCCGAGGGCTCGTGAAAGAGCACCATGGATCGTAAAACACACCATGGATTGTACAAGGGTCCATTGTAAGGTTCTTCAGAAACTTAGAAAATTTTCAGACTAAGGATGTTTCCACTGAATGCTTCACGATTCATTCAAAGGTGCGCTGATTGTACAAAGGTCTGTACAAATGACCCAAGCTCTAAGATGGTAATTTTATACTTAGAATGACATTTTAGGATAAGGGCTTCACAAAACATCCCACCATGGCTTGTGGTGGGTTGCACGACCCGTATAGGGTCTCTTGGTGGTTGCCTTGTCCAATGTCTTTGCTTGAAGGCTGGGGCACCTACCAAGGGCTCCTTCCATGGCCAATGGTGAGGATCACGACTGATGATAATTGCCTTGGAGGGCCACCAAGCCTAAAACCCCTTCTTAAGCCACACAAAGTTATACATAAGCACCCCATGGGTCACAAACCTCCAGAAACTAGATTTTAAGTATTGATAAGGTCCCATGAGATTCGGTTCCTTAACACTAATCTAACAAGCAAGTAGTTGTTGATGGCTAACCGGACAGTGAAGAAGGTTGTGGGAATATTGTATGGCATTCTCATCAAAGTGGAAAAGTTCATATTCCCTGCAAATTTTATGATTTTTGATTGCGAAGTTGACTTCAAAGTCCCAATCATCTTCGGAAGGCCCTTCTTAGCCATTGGACAAGAACTAGTTGATATTGAATCAGGCTAACTCAAGTTTCGATTGAATGATGAAGAAGTCGTCTTCAATATCTATCAATCTATGAAGAGGCCTGATGTTCTGAAGATGGAAGTTTGGGCACTTGCTGAAGTCTGAGTAACCAAGTTATCTAGGTCATGCCGCGACACTAAACCATGTGCTACTTAGGAGGCAACCCAAGATATTTACTATAGTTTTTGTGTGTTTATTTTATTTTTTACTTTTGGCCTTGTAGGTAATTTATTTTTCTTATGTTTAGTTGTAATTTTAAACTTAAAGATTGGTCATTTATAGGGTAACAGTTTGTTCTATGGAGAATATGCAAGAACAGTCTTAAGTCAGCAAATGAGTACGGAAAAGTGAGAGAAGCTTGATACTATGACCAGTCCTATGAGTCATGGTTCATACCACCCTTATACATTGACTCATAGAATCACTTCTAGTAAGCAGAATTTTGTGCGCTCTAGTCCATGAACCAAGTTTATGGCCCATAGGTAAAACTACAGGCCGTAATTGGGGCTCGTGGACCATAAGTATGATTTCTAAAACTTGTTAAGTGTTGAGGACACCTATGATCCAACATACAGGTCGTATTTCTATGTAAGCCCCGTAGATGGATCCGTAATGCTAATATCTTAAAACTAGGGTATAAGAAACCACGAGACCATGGATTACGAGCTATAGATTCTATTACGGCCTGTAATCAGGGTTTCATGGGACCTAAACCCTACTTACACACAACCCAGCAAATCAAATAAAAAAAGGGTAAAAACATTTACCCCTCATTTTTCCATAAATTGACAAAATACCTTGGGCCCTTTCTTCTTCCCCAAAATTCCAACCTACATCATTTTTTCTGACCTAAAATCTAGTTACTCTTTAGCGCACCTTGGGCTTCACTTTCTCAGTTTTCTCTTATGATTACTCAACTTTTGAGCACAATTCCAGTATGTTCTCTCTTTGCTTTTACATATTTCATCAGAAATTATATCAGTAGTTGGGACATTGTTGAGAATGATATCCCATTGTTGATTTTCTAATATTGGGTGTTGCCTATACAAGAGTAGTAGTATATGTTTGGAACTGCTTGATTAAATAGAATTGAACTTGAATCATGCATATGCTGGTGTGAATCATTGTTAACCCATGAAACACCTTGTTGACTGAGTCTAAATTATTTGTCTTAATAAATAAGCGATAAGGTGGTGCATGAATAACAAGCTAGAATGATGAAATTGATGTAATTAACCACAAAGTGTTGGTATATTATTGTTTGAAATCATGAAGTCACTTGTCATTAGAATTACATTGGACTATTCTATTATCATTGATATATGATTGTGTGTGTTGAATGATAACATGTTCATTATTTGTCAGATGGTGGTTGAAGTGATATGTGCATGTTAAATTGATAGTTGATGGGGTAGATTAATGATTTGCACATGTGGAGTGTTGGGTAACTCGATGAAAATATGTTATGGGATGAATTGAGTGCATGAAGTTGCTTCGGTGCTGTTTAAATTAGTATACCTTGTTGTTGGATGTGATCACGTGGCTGATATTAATTAATAGAACCATTACTGTGGCTTAGAAAACCCATTTTATTTTTCTTTTAACAGTACAAGAGTCTTCTAAAGCCTATGGATTATTCCATGGATAATAGCTACCCCTTATAAGTTGAGTTTTGCAACTTGGGGTTTCTGGGATGTCATCAGATGAAACCACTTATGGGTTGTAGTTTAGACTATGGCTCATAACTTGGTTTTGTAAGTTCCTTGCCTGTAAATATTAATTCTGGAGTTGTACTTATAACTCAGTCTATTGCCCGTCGTTCACTCTACAAGCTATATATGGTCTCGTAGGTGTATTTTTATTAACTGAATAACTGTACCTTGCCACCTACGAAGGCCTTCTATGGCTCATAGTTTACCTTAAGGCCCATAAGCGATCCTTCATAAGTCTTTCTGTTACTTACTTTTGTAACTTTTTGATGTTTTTACTTTACTCTTAAGACTTGCTTGTGTTGTTAATTGTGTTGATTTCAGGTATGATGGCTCCCAAATCAAAGAAGAGTAAGATTCGGGCCATGGAGACCCAATTACTAGATTAGCCTTTGAATACCCCAACCCCTTTTGAGGCTAGTGGGTCACTTGAGAAGCTAGGCATCCAGCCTAATATGGGAGTTGAGTGATGGCATACATGAGCGACAACCAAACGGACAATGTCACCCTAAACTCGGGCTATAGTGGTCCATCCACCCAAGTTTAATGAGGAAGACACCAAGCAGAGCAACTCCGTATAGATGACAGACTCCGAAGAGGGGTATCAAACAGATTTAGAGGACAGAAAGTGTTATGAGCCAGGAGATGAGTCCAGGTGTAATGACCTGGTTGGTCATTTTTAGCCTTCTCTATGAAAATTATTCTTTTACACTTTTAGAAGTTGCTTAGGACCTAATTTGAACTATCTGTATGGTTGGAATTGAAATCTTGAGTTTTAAAAGTTGGAAAATATGATTTTTTGCATTTCTGGAAACTTAAGTTGTTGAGAAAGTGAGTTTTTATGTCATTTAAAGTTTTGAGTATCGGATTGAGGATCTGCCAGTTCCATTAGCACTAGAACGTCAAAACGAACTATAGGAAGTTACAGAACAAAATTCCAAATTAAAATGAGGGTTTTAGTCCAAAGTTGTAAATTTAGTTGTTTTTAGAATGAAAGTTTGACTTTAGTCAATATTCAGAGTTTGAAAGTTTGGATCGGAATTTTGATAGCTCCACTAGTTCCGGATGGTAAAACTAATGCAAGAAATGGTCATGTAATAATTTTTGGAGTTGTCGAGAGCAGTTTTGGTATTTAGAGTTTTAAGCTAGTTTTGTTGAGTTGCTTTGGTAAATGCGGCGAGGAGACGTTGAAATTGATTTCTGATGGTTCTGTTGAGCCCAAAGCATTATTTATGGTATGGATACATATTTGGCTTGTGAAATTCTAATTCCAAATGAGTTCTAAGGGGTCATTCTGAGTCTTTGGACTGGGCTGATTCTTTTTGTTGCTGGTGCAGGTACCTCCCTTCTCCGCATTCGCGGAGGTATTAGTGAGGTTGTCTTCCATGTTCAAGGGATGGGATCCGTGATCGCGGAGCTGTGTTGACTCTTCACTCCGTGGTCGCAGACAGTTATCTGCGTTCACAGAGAACAGTTTTCACCTGAAAAGATTTAAAATCATGAAACACCATTTTTATTATATTTTCGAACTTCCAAGCTCTTTAAGGCAATTTTTGGGAAAGGTACTCGACGATTTTTATTGGGTAAGTATTTCTAACACTAAACTAATCCTTACATTAGTTTTATCTTGATTTCGTCATTTATTTCATGACTTTGCTAATCCTAAATTGGGGGCTTTAGACTATCAGTTTCAAAATTTAAGTGTTGATTTCTCGTTCAATTTAAGCTTAATTTCAGTGGGATATTTACCCATGAACCCCTTTTTCGCATAGCACTTGATTTTAAAATTATTTTTCAGAATTGGAAACTTTAGATTTTAGCTCTAAATTTGACCTATTTGCCCTTAAGCCTAAGTCTTGCCAATATGGTTATCAAAATCTATCTCTTGACGAATAAAAATAATTTTTGATAGTGGTTGGTTGATTCAACGACAGTTTGGAGACATGAGTTGACTGAAAGCTTGACCGGGTGCAGTTTCGACATTGAGGTAGATTCGGCTAACCTTTTTGGGATTGGATCTGAGTTATTTAATGTGCTTCTGTAGTAATTGTAAGGCCTGCTTGAATTCGCGAGTAATTGGACTGATATGTTGTATTGGAAATTTTGATTATGCTGAAAACTGAGCAAATTACAGTTCTAATAATATTTTGTGATAGAATCTTGTGAATGGAGATACCTTGGGTTATCAGTATAATAATATGAGTTACGTGATATGCTTTGGGCACTTTTGTAGGAATGGATGGTTTGTGTTATACCTCTGGGGATCCTGTTTACCTTTTGGGGTATTTTTGATGGCCTTCAAAGTATTGAGGAGTTTGTGATGGAATTGAGGATTTGTTAGGATACTATTGGGATTTCTAGTATATCTTAATACTTGTGGGAGTTGATTTCATGATAATTGGTTACTGATGAAGAAGTTGTAATGTAGGACATATTAATGATATTATGGTATTAAACGATGCTCCTAACTTAGTGTTTTAAGTCTAAAGTGAAGGTATACATCCTTTATCACTTGCACTGATGTTATATATGTTTATATGCACCAGTACTGTAGTCTGGGCATGCACACATTTTTCACTGTATCTACACCACTTGTGATATTGTTGTACCTGAAACATTGATGTATACGGACTATGACGCCTTGAGTTACTCTTAGAGAGTCATGTGTATACTCATGGACAAGGGAGGTCCAAGTTTGTTGGCATATCTGATTAATAGTATAATTGTGGTGATCTAAGGCTTGGTAATGTCTGAGATACTATTTGACTTTCGTGAAACCAATTGCCTACGATGAGGTAGCAAGGGTAAGATGTACCATTTTCTAGGTAATCGTATTACCTTACTATAAAACCCCATTTTCTACAGTGAGGTAGCAAGGGAATGATTGTACTACTTTATATTCCCTTGACCATGCTGAGGTGGTAAGGCTAAGATTGTGAGACATTGAAGGCTTTAAGCATGTGTTAAGACACGAGAGTCTGATATGATTGAGACCTTTGATTAGTGACCATGGAGATTTGAGACTCGTTGGGGATTTACGGTACTAGTGAGTTAACCTAGCATATTTTGTTTTTTCCTCTTGACTCTATGGGAGATTAATCTTTAATTTTGTTGATATATTTATTAACCTGTAGCATTGGCATGCGTTTATAACTTGTATATTTCTACCATCTTCTTGACCATGCTGAGGTGGCAAGGTTTGGATATTGTGGTACCCTTGAACATGCTGGTGGCGAATCTTCAGTTTTAACCATACTGAGGCGGCAAGTCTTCACCCTTGACCTTGCTAAGGTGGCAAGATTACACTCTTGAACATGCTTAGGTGAAAAGACTGTGGTATTTTGATACCCTTTATAATGCTGAGGTGACAAGGTTAAGAGACACTTAATATATGATTTGATGAGTCCCCCTTGTATTACATTCACATCTCTTATTGTGTTATATTATCGGATGTGTTGGATATTTCATTTTTGCCTTATATGTGTGTATGTCTATATATATATATATATAATTATACTCACCTCTACTTTGTTTTCTCCTCGCAGATTGAGCACAGGGACCCACACAGGGTAGTTGATAATTCTAGTTGAGCTATTCTACTTCCATCGAGATCTTATCGGTGAGGCTCAAACTTCGGGTCGCGGGGGATTTTTGGGATTCTCTTTATTGCTTCCTTTCAGACTTTATATTAAAAATTTTGAGACAGCTTTGTATCTTAATTTGAGACAGTTGCATTTATTCTTCTGCACTGTGTAGATGCTCTTGTACTCATGACTCCAGGTTTTGGGAGATTTTTTATGTTATTTGAGTTGTTTCTGCTTTATTTTATTCTCCTTTAGTTGTGATCCGATTTTATGTCATTAATGAGTCATGAAAATATGATTTTTCGATAATTAATACATAGGATTATTGTGATTTCTTAAGCACATTTGTTAGTTTAATATGCATTTTATGTTTGTTTTGTAGGAAACATGGGAATTTCATGAATCTTTGGGCGTTGGACTGATTTGAGGTGATTTGAAGCTGGAATTTGCTAAAGTGTGAAAGGAGTTGCTAGTGGATGACCTGGACACACCAAACATACATATGTGTGGCTGGAAAATCAACACAAAGCAGCTAGAAAGACTAAAAATGGAAGTGTCACAAGCTATCTCAGAGAAATAATCAAGACGTGTTGATATTGTTGTGCTGGGGAAGTTTCTACTGCCAATGGCCATTGATGCAGCACATGTGAAGGTGTAAAAATGTTGGAAAAAAAGTAGCTACATGTTCAGCCAGGACCAGTTAAGATGAAATAGAACAAAAGGAAGCAAAGAAGCACACCAAGAAAAGGTGCACGACCCGTGGTGATCTTTATCAATCATGAAAATAGTCGTCCAGGTGATTACGTACGAGAACATCATTGAAGGCCACTCCACGAGCCCTTGAATGACATGTTTTGTGCACTCCATGAGGCCTGAAGGTGCTCGTGGAAAGCATGAAGGTAGTGGCTAGTCCAAATATAAAGACAACGATCATAGGGTCTTTCACGACCCATGATGTGTTGTACGGTTCATATGGGTGATAGTCCAGCAACCAGAAGAGGCAACAACACAAGACAAAGCACCACGAGACCTTCCAAGGTCTGTGGTGCAGTCCACATGCAGTGAAAGGAGTCGTGAAAGTGTCCAGCCATCCAAAAAAGTAAAGTTTCCAGATCAATTCGTGAAGAGGAAAAGATAGTGAATTGTGGACAATTTCTAGGTCAAGTCGTGAAGAGGAAAAGATTTTGTGATCGTGGACAGTCTTCCAGACCACGTACATACCGTGAAACAGGTTCAAGAGACATGAAACTGACCACGATCCATGATCAGTCCCGTGAAGAAAGCATGCATCTAGATTTATTTTAGTTTTGTTTGTGAGAACATTGTACCCACGTTTTGGGGCTGCTGAGATGTGAAAGACATATCAAAATTTCCAGATTTTCTCTTAAAAACATGGCCGGACTTGTATTCCATGTATTGTGATTTCCTTTTCTTAAAAGTCTTTCTTGATGAGTGCATGCATTGACAACTTGGCCGTATTCGTTAGTTGTCCGGGAGAATGATTAGCAAAAGGAGATTACAATAGGAGAAATAAACAATCAAGCTAAGCTCGAGTCACTTGAGCCTAGGAGGGGATGGTATACTTAGGCTAATCGATTAGCTTGTATCTAAAGAACTTGACACTGAGAGTTGATAGTTTTCCCAAATTAAAAGCGAGGGTTAGTATTGAAAACATTCTGAGGCCGGGAGGGGGCGGATGATATACTTCTGGGAAGGATTGGGAAGTGAACTAGAAGTTACCTAACTTGCTAGACTTTGCATGCTATATAATGAACAATTGACTTGATATTAATTGTTCACTATTAAGCGTCATTGGGACTGCAACCCCAATCATTCTTAAACTGTCTAAGCTTTAGTTTATTTTTTGCATTCGCATGCACAGTTAGGATCTAAATTCAAAACTTCTCATTTTACTTTATCGCACTTGTTTGTTTTTCTGGAAATAAAAGTAACGACTAAAATAGGATAACTAGCAGATTTATTTTGATCAATTCCCTGTGGTATCGACCCTGACTCTTAGTTGGGTAGATATATTGCTAACGATCATCTATATTATGTAATAGGAGTATGTTTCAACATTATCAGTCATGACAAGTTTTGGTATTACAACTCTAGGTTCATTGGGCTTATGAGTCAAGTGCAGTGTGTCTAGTTGAGTTTTGCATATCGGCATATAGACGTCCATACCTATCTTTGAGCGGCTATGGGGTACTTGATAGGAAACAAATCTTAGTTTTGATTCTATTCGTCCATTTCTTCTTATCAACTAGTTTGAAAGTGTCTAGTCTACTCTTACTACACAGATACTGATCACTAGATCCAGATAATCTTTGGGAGAACCTGAGTTCGTTGATGTGGCTCTTACAAGGGGTCAAGTTAGAGCTCGTGATAGTTCTAGGGGTCAAAGACGTTCCAGATGGGAAGATCCGCCCAGGGGATAGACTAGATCGGCCTCTCTGGAGCTGGAGTATGTACTAGAGGGGCCTACGAACTATGTTTCCCCATCTTCAGTCCCTAATGCTACACCCCTCAATTCGGGAGCTACTTTTGAGGTGGTTGGCTAGATTTGAAGGAGCACCTCCCGCCCTAGCGACTATTGATATGTCGGCTCCTATAGCACCGGTTGGCCCTTCTACTACTCTAGTTGATCGGTCCATGCTTCGTATTGGCCCTTCTTCAGTTCTGGCGGTCCCTCCTACGACTTCTACGATTCTTCCTCAAACATCCCAAATGAGTTCTGGATCACAGCTTCAGGGATTAGGCATTGCAATGTCCATTGCACCACCCTAATTTATGGTGCCACTACCTACGGCTAGTCTTATATCTACTATTGAGCAAAAGAATTTTGAGCGGTTAGTATGGTTGGCTCCCCTGAAATTTGATGGTGTCCCTTGTGATAGAGCCTATGATTTCTTGTCTGAGTGTTAGGACCGACTATATAATCTGGCCATCTTCAAGTCACATAGAGTTTCTTGTACCACTTGCCAGTTTAATGGCCTAGCTAAGGAGTGGTGGAGGTCAGTTTTGGCACATAGACCAGTGGGATCTCCAATTATGACCTGGAAGCAATTTATTGAGATATTCCCACAGAAAATCATTCCATATAGCCTCTGAGATGGTCGTCGAGATGAGTTCAACAGACTCCAACAAGGCTCCATGTCAGTATCAGATTATGATGCTAAGTTTCATGCATTAGCTAGATATGCCTTGTCAAGTATCGTTGTTGACTTAGAGAGGATTCAATGATTTGTTGAAGTTCATTTTAGAGTGTAGTGGATCACGCTCGCTTGATAGAGCACATTAAATAAGATAGGCAGGGTAGTGGAAGAGATTTTGTTAGCATTGCCAGTTTAGTTGACACCCACCACGAGGTAGAGAGTTGTAGATGCGGGGCCATCGGGGTCGGGTAGTTCATACGACTATTCCAGCATCTGACAGTAGTGACCATTCTAGGCGTGCTCGAACAAGCCCTGATAGATCTTCAGGATAGCCATCTCGGTGGTAGGAGCGTAGAGCTCGTTATGTTTGTGATGAGGTTGGGCATATGGCCAAGCATTGTCCCCATTGAGTATTTTCCACTAATGCTTCAGGATCTCAGCCAGCCCATCTAGCCCTAGCACGAGTAGCTACAAATACCTCTCAAGACATGAAGGGTGATAATAGAGGAGGTTATGGTACTCTGAGAGATGGAGCCCATAAAGGCCTATGTGTGGATATTCTAGGTATGACTCTGGTGTGCCACCATTTCGATTTTATTTTATTTAGGCCCTATTTATTTGGTTATGTCGACTTATCTTGCTTCAAACATTGATACTATGTGTAGACCCCTGCCGAGATTATTTATCTTTTCACCTGATTTATAAATCATTAGTGGTGAATCGGGCGTATCAGGACTATGTTGTGACTTTTAAGGGGAGAGATATTATTACAAACTTAGTAGTGTTAGCATACTTGGTCATTGACATGGTTAGTACGGTATAGGATGTTATGATAGATTGAAATGCTGGTTGTGGCACTTGATTTTACTCCCCATAGATGACAGATTCTGAAGAGAGGTCTCGAGCAGATTCAGAGGACAAATAGGGCTCTGAGACCAGAGATGAGTTTAGGTGTAATAACCTGGTTGGTCATTTTTAGTCTTATTTGTAAAAATTACTATTTTACCTTTTTGAAAGTTGCTTGGAGCCTAATTTGAACTATATGTATGGTGAAATCTTAAGTTTTAAAAGTTGAAAATATGAATTTTTGCATTTCTGGAAGCTTAATGTCATGACCCAAACTAAGGCCCAGATGTGACACGGCGAATGGGAAACTCGAAGGGACTCCAATAAGCCTCTTAGCAGATCATACACACATCGTTGGTCGCAGAAGCAATTAATCAACAACAAGAGAGTCTAAATATGGATAAAGGGACTAAGGGAAATCTTTGATATCATGAAAACATAAAGAGTAAAGCTCATAGCGTAGATATATCGTACAATTCCAACAACACCTCTAAACTTAGAACGGAGCGAGGGCCAAGACACTTTTCGGGCCCACCCTTATAATGTCAATATCAACATAAAGAACTTTTAGAAATAACAAGATAAAGTAAATAGTGTCCTCGAACTTCAAGACTCACCAAACTTATCTTCAAGATGTCAAACTAGCCACGTGGAGGAGGATAGTCAAGTGGAGCTCCAGTTCCTACGTGGTAATATCATGTAGGCACAGAGTATGCGTTAGTACATTTGATATACTAAGTATGTGGGATGCAATTCAATAAAGGATAAGCAACATAATCAAAATGCATAATTATAAACAATGGATAGCATAATAACAATATGGCATGTATGATGAATGCTTAAGGTAAAACATGCTTTGCAAATCATTCATCTTACATAGAACATAATATATAGGTGTGGGAAGAGACCTCAACCAACATAGAATAAGACCAAGCGTATTACAACTTAGAATCGCGATGATTTCCCTTCACCAGTAAAGAGGTGGTGTACTTGCCAAGGTACACCATACTTTAAACTTACGGGAATATGACTCAATTTCATATGAAATAACCTTCTGTAAGGGAACATGACCTAGTTTTGGAAAGGATTTCTTTAGAAACTTCACCTTACGGGAACACGACCCAATTTTAGGAAGAACCTCAAGAGAAAGTGTACTAAATGGATCTACTAGTAAAGCAAGTGTAAAACTTCATCCTATGGTGGCACATACTTCAAGGAAAGAGAGCATTCTCTCTATCCATTGGTGCTAAATCTAATCCCATGGAATATATTAAGTAATCATAGCTTTAATAATTCGTAAGAAACATAGAAACATGAGCAAGAGTAGCTCTAAAACGTCTTTGACCTCTAACAGTGAGCCTAACTTCAAAACAAGATTAGATCATCATCAAACATTATCCTTGCATTAACATCAACATCGAAGGCTCACATGAGGTAAAATATTAAAGAAAATGGCTTAATCCATCTTTACAACATCATCAACATTTTCATGAATTAAACACATCTTTAGAAAGTCCAAAATCATCAAAAGGTCACTTGACACATAAATCAACCAATAGATCATCAAAAGTTTAAGAATCCTTAAAAAAGGCATTTTATCAAACACTTGGTGGGTGTCTAATTCTAGTACAAAATCATGCAATTCATGAGTGAAAACATGTAAGAAAAACCAATGTAAATCCACCCACCAACACTTGGGAACATCCTCTAACAAGATACATCAAAATCCCTCATCAAATCTCACAATAGATCTTAGATTTATAACTCAAAACATGCATAGTTGAACAATATTTCATAAAAACCTAATGTAGGTTATAGTCATAATCCATAATAAGTAATACTCATAAGTAAATCAAATCGAAAACATGCATTTTATATGAAAAGGAAGGTTAGGCACCATGGGTGAAGGACCCAATGGTTGAAACCCACATACCTCAAACTTGGAGATTCCCTTGATGAAGATTTTAATAAGAACTTGAATCTTGAATGAATTTCTTGAGATCCGGAATGAATTTGGAACCCTTGATTTTGGATGAAATATTTGTCTAAGTGTTAGAGAGGGTTTTGGGGAATGTCTTGAATGATATGTGGTTGAAAAATGACTAAGTATAGGTGTTTTTACGCATAGGAAGGCTTAGGCCCAAGACCACAAGGCCTTAGGCCAAATTAAAAACAAACTTGCAACAAAAATACATTAGTCTGCATCCTGGTCGCGTTACGCAGGGGCGCAGACCCTCACCATTTTCGTAAATTTTTGGAAATCAAAATTTTGCTATGGTTGCTCTAAAATCGGGCTTATACCCATTTCCCACTTAATTTTGCCCCTTGATCACGAATATGAAGTCAGATTCTCGATATCATGCACGAATTTTGAGATATATGGAAATTACGAATATGGCATTTCCAAGGCACATTTTTGGGCACTTTTTGGGGGTCGTTTCAATTTCTCCCCCTTGGAAACATTCGTCCCCGATTGTCAAAGAAACACAATAAAAGAAGTAAGCAAGAAAATTTCAACCCACACAAGAATGCGACAATGCACTTAAACATTATCTCAGAAATCTCAACATAAGTATCAAAATTACCAAAAACTTGTCAACATAAACATGAATGCATACAAAAGACATAAGGTGTGAAACTTAAGACTTGAAATCATAGAAAGGACTTGGTTGTTATCTTAGGCTTGATTACAATGAAAGAGATATGAATATCACTCCTTTATGACCGCTTTGGCTTCCCTGGTGACACCTTCGTCTTGTCGATTCCTCCAAAGAAAGTTGACGGAGGTTACATCCCTGACTCTCAACCTTCTCACTTGTCTACCCAAGATTTCTACCGAAACCTCCTCATAATTCAAATTATCCTTCATCACATCCATACCCCTTCAAATTCACTATAGCACCTTGTCACCATATATCACTTTAACATAGATACATGAAAAACCGGACGAACCATACTCATATCCATCGGCAGCTCCAATATTTATGCAGCCTTACCATTTTCTCCTTCAATCCCTATAATGACCTACAAACCTTAACCCATTTGTCAACCTTAAACACACATAGTCCACCTTGGCACCAAAAGTCACCATCTCCGCCTTGGTAGAAAACCTCCACTCTACCATCCCTCACCAAAACCTCCAACTCTATTAAGGAGAAATTAATGCCTTTCTTAACTAGACCTCCTCAACCAAAGAAGATTCGGAACCATCAAAACCACTAAACCACCATTCTTAACTTCACCCACCTCATACCCAACCTAATCACTCAATGAAATTGTCCAACCACCCTCTCAGCATCCTAAAGATTCCCACTTTCCATAATTAGCAATCAATCTCATTCCTAAAGACTCATAATACCACCCTCAAATGGTCCACAAACTCTACTTTACTTCCAAAAAGGAGCCAACATATCATCACCAAAGACCACCACAAACATATCAGGTTAGGGTTTAGAAACCCTATTCATGAGACCTATAGACATATCCGGTGCACTAGCCAAACCAAAAGATGCTACCCCAAATTAAAACATCAAAAGTACACCAAGAATTCATTGACGATCTAAATTGACTCAATAGGAATGACTTTATGCTCAACATCCCTAACCCTCAAAACATGATAGAGTCACTCCTTCGAAATCAACCCTTAGAGTTAAATTGGACATTAAGACAAGAAATAGATCTACCTCTTCACTACTACTCAAGGATGGGTTTATTAGGAAATTGGAATCTAACTTTTACGGGTCCTACAATCAATGAAGACGCAACATGCATAAGACCTAATGCAATATGAACACGGAACAATATCTATGAACTTTTCTAACAACAATAGACTCACCAATGGGGTAGACACTTTATAAGGTTCATGTAACACCCGGGACACATATAGCCCACTAGCAACAAAAGAAATAATGAAAGAAATAGTGGCACCCGGACCCATCAATGCATACCTATCTAAGTCAAAGAAAACTTCAACATACCAGTAGCAACATCGGGCACTTCATCCCCTCCTTGCCTCCCTTGAAGCGTATAAAATCGATTATGCCTTGGGGCACCACCTTGATGACCTTATCTTCCTCCTTGGCCTGCATTAGCACCTTGGCCTTGAGGACCATCATATCCACCTTTGGGTTGAACATGAGGACAGCCGGTAACTTTGTGCCCAAATCCACCTCAACCAAAGCAAGCATTAGACTACTTCAAACATAGGCCTTCATGGCCTTTCCTACACTTTCGGCATTTAGGCTTTGGCACCCTCTCATCACCACCTTGGAATATTTGATTTGGCATGCCACCATTACCAAACCCCTTATTGGAAGCATTAGATAACTCTTGCCTTTGAAACTTGCGGCCTTGAGAAAATCGGCCACCCTTCAAATTTTGAAACTTACCTTCAAAATGGGCCCTCTTGACCTCACTAATCCTTCTCTTTCTAAGCTTTTTACCCTCTACTTGTTCGACATAAGTCATAAGACAAGATATATCCATATCACTTATCAACATGGAAGTACGACACTCCTCATTAACCAAGTTAGACACCCCCATCACAAAATTTGTTCATCCTAGACCTCGACTCAACTACCAATTGTGGATCATATATGGAGAGTTGGTTGAACATAAGGGAATACTCCCTCATACTCATATACCCTTTCATTAGATTCAAAAATTCCATCATCTTGGCCTCCCTTAGCTCAAGGGGAAAGAACTAGTTGAGAAATGTCGTTTTAAACTCTTCCCAAAGGATGACATTGTTGTTCCCTTTCTCCTCTTTCCATTGGGTAAACCATATTTGATCCACCCCCTTGAGTTGGTAGGCCACCAAGTCCACCTTTGTCACTCCTTAAAGTCCCATAGGGCGGACCGGCACCAGTTGCCGATAAGGCTCGGGAGAACGAACCGGCTCGGGAGAACCAACCTGTAACTATATGTGTTCTATACATATCATAAGGGGTTTCTACGTTTGACATGCCATTAAGAAGATAAATAGTGATAACAAGCCAAAAGTAGATGCATATGACTAGGCCATTGGGGCCATGCTGTCTAAAGTGCGAGACATGACTTCACTATGCTTTACATAGTCTATAAAGCGTCTAAATAGAGAGAAACATCTGATAAGGGTAGGGACAGGCCCCGCCTCAACTAACTGTACAATGTAAACATATAAGCTCTAGACATGCAAAGCTCCGAAGCAACCTGGAGCTTGGTAACCACAGCTGAATGTCCTGTACTC